>WYDI02035391.1:9435-24983 GCA_009867235.2 Psittacus erithacus
GTGTCCCTGCCCGTGGCAGGGGTTGGAACTGGATGAGCTTTAAGGTCCCTTCCAACACAAACCAGTCTGGGATTCTATGGTTCTCCAGCAGTCTAAAAAGCAGCCAGTACAGTATTTACTAGTCATGACCTTTTACTGGCCATGGTCATGCTTAGTTTTAAATGTCTTTTGAGTGAAAGCAGATGAACCAGCCATGGAAAGAACTGCTCAAAGAGAGATTAAAAACTAAATGATACAGCCCCCAAAGGAGAAACAACAGAAGTGATACAGCAGAAGCAGCAATACAACAAGTAAGTGTGGCTGTCTATAGAAAGAGAAGCTGTGTATACACATGTGGAGCAAGTCAATAGGGAAACTGGAAATATTATTGGCTTGAAACCATTTGGACAAGAAAACATTTAATAAAACCACGTAATGCTCTGGATATCACTAATGCCTATAAGTGAGCCAAAGTTAGGGTTTTAAATCAATGGGATTAATCAAATTGTCTGGAACAGCAAGGATTCATTTCATTTACAGTAAAATCTAACCTCAATGTGTGGTCAACATGACCTTCAGAGTGAAACACTCCTTACCGTAGGCATTGTACATCTTGGGGCCCAAATCTGGTCGTACAAAGTAGTTGGGCAGTCGAGAGGCAAGGTTGAGCTTGCCACCCCTCCTGGTGTATTCTGGCAAGGGAATATTTTTCATCAAATCATCAAACCTAAAGTAATACAATTCAATGTTAGGAACTGACAAAAAGCAAAGGCAGACTAAAATAGACCCAAGAAATAGTATTCCTTCCCCCCAAGGCGTTACAGAACACCAGGGAAAGGAACCAAGCAAGCAAGACAGGATATATAGTAGATAAATTTAACTGCTCTGGAGTAATGGTATTTCCTTGTGTAATCACCTCAACTAATATCAAATAGAGAAAGGCAGAATACTTAGAGTGTGGCAAAACAGAAGCTTCAACTGAACTTTACATTTCAAAATGACTCAGGCTTTTAGGAAGCTTCTAAAGTTTATCCAACCATGAACCAATTTAGGTACTTGCTTTACTTCGGAATACAATGAACTACATAAGAACTTGACATAAAACAAGTGGTGAGGCACTGGAACGGGTTGCCCAAAGAAGTGGTGAATGCTCCATCCCTGGCAATGTTCAAGGCCAGGTTGGACAGAGCCTTGGGTACCATGGTCTAGCGTGAGGTGTTCCTGCCCATGGCAGGGGGTTGGACCTGGATGATCTTAAGGTCCTTTCCAACCCAAACCATTCCATGACTCTATGAAAACTTGCTTAGCTCTGTCAGGCATCTCAAAACAACATGGTCACAAGTGACCAGCTGCTTCCCAAAGCTGAAGCAGGTGTCAAGCACAGCAGGATTCCTGCATTCCGGTATTTTGGGGGTGTATCACACATTATGAACAGTTTCTTTGTGAGTTCCTACCTAGAAGGCATCATATCTCTGAAGTCTTCTCCTGGAGGCCAGTCTTTAAGCTTAAGCACCATTGGTTCTCCTTCTTCTGTTCTCAGGCGACCTGTTGGCAAATGTTAACAGGTCTGAGCTTTTAATAGTTGTACAACTCAAAATGCAAAGAACTGAGACAAAGAAATCCTTATCCTCACTTAAAACCACGTTCATTCCACAACTATTGCTGTAGAACTATTTAACTAGTTGGTAGGAAAATCCCAGACTTCTTCAGAATGCTTTCCCAAAAGACTAAAGCAGCCAAACATACTGCGGAAGGAGAGTCTTGACAGTTTCTGCCCTTTCCACATGATGGGATTACACTGCAGACACACTGCCCAGTATGAAGAAAACCCCTGGAACATCTTGTAAGCTACTTAAGAATGATGTATTTGTGCTACTTATTGAACATTTTGCCCATTGGTACAAAAATTCACACTACTTACTTGAGATATCTTCAAATCCATCCCAGAAATCTCCTACAGTAGCTCCAGTGATGATTTCGTTGGTTCTGCAGTTAACCAGATCCACTTCCTGTTGGCCAAATTCTTTCCTAAAGGATTCTGGTCTCCAGAGGTCTGCGTTTAGTTTGTGATGCACTCCTGACACCATTACAGGCTGTGAGGAAGAAGAATATATAGTGAAGAACTATTCAACACCAAAAAATCTAATTCCAACCAGAGTAATGTATAAAATACATTGAACATTCAAGCATGGGCACTTTGTGAATGCTCAGCCTGCCTTCCCAGGAGCATGTTGTGCATTTGATCATTCTTTATCTCAAGCTATGAGGCAGATTTTTATACAGAGCTGTTAAGTTCAGCAGCATGAATCACTGAATCAAAGAATCTCAGGTTGGAAGGGACCTCAAGGATCACCTGGTCCAACTATGAAATGCAGGGGGACTCCAAAATTTAGGGGGAAAAAGTATTTAACAATCCTGTAACAAACCTAACAAGGAACTGCTCCATTCCATAGAATGGTTTGGGTTGGAAAGCACCTTAAGATCATCCAGTTCCAACCCCCTGCCATGGGCAGGGACACCTCACACTAAACCATGTCACCCAAGGCTCTGTCCAACCTGGGCTTGAACAGTGCCAGGGATGAAGCATTTACCACTTCTTTGGGCAACCCATTCCAGTGCCTCACCACCCTCACAGTAAAAATCTTCTTCCTTATACCTAACCTGAACTTCCCCTGTTTCAGTTCAAATCCACTACCCCTTGTCCTATCACTGTGTCATATTTGAAAAGACAAGGTAATATGGTAGCAACGCTGAAGACAATCATGGGCTCTTACTAGAATGAATACTAAAAACCCAAAAAGAGAAGGACTGAAAAGACGCTTTCAGAATGTGAAGTATTTGTACTTACAGATCTCAAAACCCACAATGATCTTTTCATTTGACAGCACATCTTAAGGAGAAACCAAAGTACAGGGACTTTTCACCTAGTCCTTCCCAGTCTGAATGGTGCTGTTTCTATACTGGTCATTGCCTTTCCCAGTAGGTTCTCCATTACCAGGAAACAGATAATTTAACCACACATTGTTAAAAGTATGTTTAGAAACTGATATTGAATAGTAAACCACACATCCTTTTATCCAAGGATTTAACAGTGCTCGTGTCATACACTTATGAAGGTTTAGTGTTGCTTATCATTGCAGGAAGTTTGTACCTGCATGTCAAAGGGCAAGGAATATGAATTCTAAAAGCAGGAAAACTTCAATACCTGTCCCTGCTTCCAGCACTCCCTGAAGACATTCCAGTTACTTTCATTGTTGGGGTCTTGCAGACACAGCAAGCGGTTATCACATAACCAGTAGTGTGGTGTGTCAAAGCCCATGATCGTAGGCTTTATAGTCAGTCCTTGAGGTTTCTTAGGCAGGTCTGTAATGCTTCTGTTTTGCACCAGGGAAGCAAAAATGTCATCAAGGATTTTGGGTGTACTCTTGAGTCCGTTGTCTGTCTGATTTAAAAACAGAGATAGAAGAACACACAAAGAAGTTGGTGCACTTTAATGTTCCTTGCCCTGCACACTTTAAAGGAGATTATTTCCCACTTTCAGAACTTGCACTTGACTTCACAATCATGCAGAGAAACAAAGATCTGCAGAGCTTTGCTGTCCAGGAACTCACCAGTATTAAATGTCAATGCTATTTCTGACACTTTGTTTACAGTGTTCTGGCATAAGTAGTTCTGCTGTGATCTACATGTCAGCAATGCTACAGAAAGCCATGACATACTGCAGGGAACAGGGCTTTCTTTATTATAAAGAACATCAAGGAACTCTCAAAGCCAAGATTTTACCCCACCATTTTGAAGTTGTGTATCTAAGAGCAAACAAAACTCAGGAATGTCTGAAGCGAACCAGTCTGCAAACAGGATATGAGATGGCTACCCACCACAGAAGGTTTTCCCCTCCATCTCTAAGTTCCTTGTTGCTTCTTTGAGTCTAATGCTCATGTCAATGAATGCACCTGCCAGACACTAGCCTAAGGAAATTAACCTGCTCTAACATTAAATGGTTTGGGTTGGAAAGGACCTTAAGATCATCTAATTCCAGGCCCCCCACTGAGCTGACAGTATCACTGTTCCTGACAGTACCACTAAGCTGCTACTCTGAAACTCATTAACTGGAGCACTGCAGTACAGAGACTGAATAAGTCTTTTCCCAAACGAAGACAGGATTTTATCTGCTGTGACAAACGTTCACAGGTTAGAACAGTGGCCTAAGGCTGGTATCAGCTCAAACCTGTAAACTTAAGTTTTTCATATACCTTTCCTCCAGAAGAGTTCAGTAGGTTCCTCAAGAATCCTGTATTGTTGTTGCTCACGGGTGTCAGTATTGCACTGTTGAATGTCTGCAGGGCTGCAGCAGGCTTGGCTAAGCTAGGGAGTGTCTGGAGAGGTTTGTTCTCATTCTTTGGAATAGGTATGAGGAGTTTCTCTGAAATGAAGAGAAGAACATGTGAGAATGGAACAAGGATTCTGAACCACAAGAAGTGTATGCTTTGGGTTTTGAAGACAAGATACTTCATGCATACATGTATATGTACATATATATAAATCTCCTCTCAACACATGCAGATGAAATACTCCTTTCACTCAACTTTCTTCAGTACTTTAAAGCTTTTTAAAATCACACATTCTAAAATACATACATTCTCACATTGAATTTAAGAACACTTGCATCAATGGGATATTAACCCACTTTTCAAAGCAGAACAGGCTAACCCTGCCAGGTTTTACTCCCAGCTGTTGCGATGGACCAGTTTGGCAGCAAGGGCACTGAACACCCATCCCAGCAGGCAGACTGCATCATTCGCACTACAAGATACAGCTGAGTCTGGTCTCTATTCTTCTGACAAACGGCCACAAAGGGTTTACTCTTTGCTGGTTCTGCACATACCTTTGTTTTCTTTATTCACATTTCCACTTGTTAGATTTGATAACCAGCTTAATGAAGGAGGAGTATTTACTGAAGCACTTTGTTTACTTCCAATTGCTGACTTTAGAGGAGGATCGTGTGTAGTGACTTGTGGGCTCAGGACAAAGCTGTTATGTTGAAGGCTGGTCCTTTCTCCAGGTACCAAGTTCTGAAAGAATAAAGTGAGAATTTGATTAGACACACACACTCTGGTCAGAAAGGGGACACAATAACATGTCCAAATTCATTCTTTAAAAGCGAAATTGATATGGTTTGGCCCTTCAAAAACTATCTGGTCTCCACAAGAGGTCAGCACTGCATCTCAGTAGCAGCCAGAGATGATGATCCAGCAGGATTTGGGATGTCCTGACTTTTTAAGAGCAGGCAAGAGAGTCTATCACCCCTCAAAACAAGCACAGAAAGCAGAGTTTCCCAGATTCATCTTCTGGGTTGCTTTGGGAACTAAATGCAGCTGTAACAGCAGCGCTCTCTCAATTCTAGTGACAACTCATGCTCAGATCAGGGCTAAACTGGGGTCCAGTTCAACGGACTAAAACAAATATGTAGTGCTCCTAAAGGTGGGGGCAAAAGTCCACTCACCTGCCTGGTCTAAAATACACCTGCATATGAGCACAGCACCACCCTGGCCAGCACAACTGAGCACAGGAGTGCTGCACATCTACCCAGCTGATTTATCTGCTCTTTACCAGAGATACTAGTAACAGACTAACCAGAACTACTGCCCTGGCCTGGGATTCCTGCATAACCAGCTGCGTTTCTCCCCTCTGCTCAAATACTTTCCAGTCAAGAAGTTGTTCTTCACCTGTGCCTGCCTATTGCCACATTCTTCATTTCATCTCAATGTCTGCTGATGTTCGAGAAGGGTTCCAAACATAATACAATGCTTCACACTTTAAGCTGATCCCCACACAACCAGTGCAGGACCTAATTTTACACAGAGAGGTATAGATAAATTTCAATGCTGCTGTTTGGCCAGGGTCACAGAGGAAATAGAGAAACAGAAGCCTGAAGCTAGGTCAGTCATAATCTAACTTCTGAAACCCACAACCATCTTCCTCACAATATTTTTCACGTCTCCTATCAATTACCAACACCAAAGTCAAGCTCAGCCTGCTTCTTACATATTTAGTTTCAAAATAAGCTTATGAATAAGCATAAAACAAAATCAAAAGTTACTCAATTCAGCTGTTTTCTTGCAAGATGCTGCAAAACAAAGCCCTTAATTTGTGCTCCGCTTTCAAAAGCGACACACATTACATCCATTTACAGACAAGCACATGGTGGGAGGATGGAGTTGTTAGGTGGTTTGTATATAATGAGCAGCAAACTTCCTACCAGGACTCCCATAGAAACCAGTGCTTCCCCATGCTGCTCTAGCCCTTAGTTTTATTCCTGTTCAGTTAATCTATGGATTCCAATGCTCTTCCACCCTACTTACTCTTCTAGATGCTGCATGTATTACATCTCCAGGAGCCAAGGGGACAGTCTCCACTTCACAACCAATCCCACTAGTCTGTTCTTAAGGCTTTTAAGGATTCTCTCAATCTAATCCTATTTTTGTCCTAGGAAATCCTCAACTGAGCATATTTCAAGGACTGGTCACTTACTGAGGCATCAGAAAATGAGATTTTCCCCAGAAAAGAACTGAAACAGAAAGATAAACCCTGAACACCAGGTGTGAAGAAAATCCCACATGATGGGTTAGCAGTAATGGTTAGCACTGGCACCCTTACAAAGTCGGTTACTATGGGTAGTAGCTAAGGCAAACCTGTACTACAGACATAGCATGAGACAGTAGCAATACCTGTTTTGAATCCTCCTTTAGAGTTGGCTTTGATAGAGCTTTGAACTGCTTATTTGCACAAGGACAATTAGCCTTTATTCCCCATTTTGTTCTTATGGAGTGAACAATATCACCTACATCATAGAGAGCTGAAGAAAAAGAGTCATTAGTGAGCTCATGTGGAATTAGAGCATCCAGCATTCAATAAGCCTTTATAAGAAATGGTGTATCTATGCAGGTAACCAACAGTACATGAACAGGGGTCATCAGTAAATAAGAAGCTGTGATACTTCTTTATAAAGGTCAAACATAATAAAGCAGTACTAAGTACACAAAGGCTATTCCAGTCTTTGGACAACAAATACTAAGCTTTTACTAACTTTATTACTAAGCCTCCTCTCACTCAGTACAATCTCAATAACATACAAAGGACAGCAAAAGCCTACAGCTTCCTTTCAGCCCAATCTAATATTTAAGATACCTTTTCCAGGAATTATTTGTGTAGGCATCAGATTCTCTGGTTCATGTACCTGCCCCTTCACACATTTAAACCAGGAGAAAGTATCTGAGTCATCATCTGTAAGACAAAACCAATACATTGTTTTATTAGTGCAGCTTTCACCCTTCTCTAAACAGTTACATGTTTTACTAGTATTGACACACCAAACCATAGGTCTACAATATGTTCTTTTAGTTGGGCAGGTTTATTGTCTTGCTGCTGAGGGTTGTTATTGACTTCCAAGTTCAAATTACAGGTTTGAAGGCTTGAATTCCTTTGTTTGAAGTTGCAATATGCATCCTCACCTTCATGCAAGCTTTTCTTCTTCATCCTGTAGCAATCCACACACACACCAAAGCCACACTTGGAGCAGACCCAGTGAAGGTTGAAGATTGTGGTGTCACACACATCACACATCTCTCGGACTCCACGAACCGCACGCTTCCAGGCGACCTGTCCTGAGGGAATTCCCAAAGTGTTAGTTTCATAGAATGGTTTGGGATGGAAAGCACCTTAAGGTCATCCAGTTTCAACCCCCTGCCATGGGCAGGGATGCCTCACACTAGACCATGTCGCCCAAGGCTTGAAACTAAAATCATTTAGTTTAACCAAAACTAAATAATTGCACCTTAAATATAGCTCAATTAAAACATTTCAGTGTTGCTTTCTCCTGTGCAGCACCAACTGCATCTCTCACTCCCAGCATGTATTTGCCCAACTGAACATGCACACTGCTGACATCCACCCAAGTGGAAGTTCCACAGCTATCCTAAAAAGAAGTTAAGTTACTACAAAGCTAAGCTTAATGTCAAGCTTGCTACACACAGCTTGTCCTTGTTTTCTACTCTGCAGTATAATGGCCAAGTAGTTCTCTTCCTTTCAGCAGGTTGTCTATGTGTTTACAGGTGTGTATCACAATGGTTAGTAGCTGGTTCTCCAAAGAACTCACTACTGCTGTTCAGGTTTCGTATCACCATCATCACACTCTACCTCTCCTCATCCCAAACCACTTTTTTGGTTCACTCAAAAGATCCCAAACATTGACAGTATCTTACAAGCCCTTTCAGAGCTGCATGATGTACAGATTATTTCAGCCTGCTCTTAGTTTCATTATGACACCAGTTAGAAAACTAGACTAGACAATAGAACACATCTGTCTGCTCCTCCTACCACCTTCCACACTTGTAATTGCTCTGAAACTCCTCTGCCCACAATGTTTCTTCATTTTAAAAGCAAATTATGAGAGAACACATCCTAATGTAGGCTAAAAACACCACACCAGCATCCCAGACATCTGTTGCTTTCCTTCTGCAGAATGCCCATTAGCTATGTATGGAACAGAACTAGAATAACTTCAGCACAACTTGTTCTTAAGTAGGAGGTAAGAATTCTTTTGATTACTTTGCTTCAGAATTCTTCCAGGAACTGAGATCCAGACAGCACCAGCTCCATTATTCTCTGCCTTTAAAAACATGCACTGTAGTTACCATTTTCCAGGCTAATTCCCCCGAAAACACAATGAAGGGAGGGATTTCTGTTACCTTCTGCATGATATTTCAGTTTTGGGAATTTTGTCCTTTTCTACTCCTATTCTTTCATTTCCTCTCAAGTAGTGTGATTGCATCTCCTCTGTCCATAGGCTCCTTTCTGGCACTTGATGGCTAAGGAGCAGTGTGACCCAACAAGCTGTTCTTTCTACACTGGTCAATCTTTTACTACACAGAGATAGTTTCACTTGTGCTTTTCTGCTAATCCTGTAAGGAACTCTCTTGAAGGAAGCTCTCCCAGATAACCATCACCTTCATGCTCGTTTGTGTTGTGGCTCTACCTGCCAGGCTGGTAACATATTGGTAACAGAGAAAAGGGTTTGACCCTGAGACATACTAGGGGTGCAAAAATACTCAAATACAAATGATCCCCTAAAAAGCAATACCTGAATGAGATATCGTGACATTCTGGAACAGGTCAGTTTGTCAGAGACTGAAGTTTAATGACAAGCAAGCATTTCACCTGAACCCTGCAAAGAAAGCTTTACCATGGCTTCAAACTGTGGTGGCAGAAGAATCTACCTTTGTCCTGTTCCAACTGAGTGAGTGCTCTTCTACTGAGCTGTTCAAAGCAGAAGAATATCCAGACTGTAAATCACTTCTTTCCTACCCAGAGCATTAACAATACCTTCCAGTTTAATGAAATGGAGTTTCCTCACTCTCACCAGCCAGGACAATCAGCAAAGAAGAATTTGTGACATTTTGCTCCTTTCAAACCACCTCTAGAACTCACACGTGTCTTTGGTTTCTGTAGCAGAGGGTGTCTCTGGTAGGTACATTAATAGATGCATCCTCTATTAAGAAACACCACACCTCCCTTTTGTTTCATAAATTCCAATCAAAATGTCATCCTTCTCAAAGTGTTTCAGTACTCCAGTCTGTACCTCTCACTCTGCCTATCAATACGTTGGCTCCAAAGGCCTGAATATGTTCCAGTTCAAGCAAAGAGCAGAGCTTGCAGGTTCCAAGTGGTGCAGGGTAAGATATTCTGAAGTATGTCAAGTCTTCCTTCCCTTTGTGAAGGGCATTCAAGCCTGTTCAGGTTTTTGTCTTCTATTCAAAACCTTGCAGTGACTCAAACTGGTATTATCATCATGTAACATCAATACTACCCAAATGCAGAAGACATGGGGTAGACAGTCTTCTAAACTGCCCTGCATCTCAGTCAGGTACTTATAATCCAAAGAACAAATATAGTTTTAAGAGTCATTCTACTCTGAGAAGCGATTACACAAGATCACAGCCTTCCCCATTTGCCTGCTCATGTTTGCTACAGAAAGGTTCTGATGTGGCAAGAAAGCCTGTGTTTGAGGGCACAAGGTTTGCCCTATCTGTATATACAGATAGCAGACAGGGAAAACATACACCATATGTATATATAATTACTCAAAACAGTCCTACTGGAAACTTCAGGTGGAAGAAAAAGCTTTCCTTACTGACTTGACAGGCAGCACTAGCTCCATTATGCAAGAACAAAGTAGGACCAAAGCAATCCAGCAGGATCTGTTCAGTCAAAATTAAAGCTTTATTTCATTTACATGCTAAGAACAGACTGCTGTCAGCTGCCTGCTAGGTTTCTTTACACTTTGTTTCATAACAGAATTACACTCTCTGCAACAGGAAAAGTAATTTGATAAACTGAGAAAAGGCTTTGACAAAGAGGGTAGAATTTCTCTTCCTTTTCCCCTACCTGAGAGCAGAGCTGTTGACACAAGTTCACACTGGCTCTTAACCATTACCTCTCCCAGAGGAGAAGCAAACACTGAAGTCTCACATGACATTTCCAGATGCATGCAATATACTTTCACACAGGTCAGAAGCCTAAAGTTTCACATATAGTTATTAAAACACAGGTTATTTTAATACAAATTGATCTTACTGTGTGGTTCAATTGTAGACATCACTTCCTTTTCAGATATCACCAGCTGACAGAAGTGGTCTCCAATGTTGGCCAGGATGTACTTGGCTGTGTCAAGATCTAGACCCACAACATTTCTTGATAAAGGCAGCCACAAGCTAATAGCCTCAGGATCATACTTATTTGGAGTTAGGAAGCCTTCCTCACGCAGTATTCCATGCTTATTAAACTGCAACCTGTGGGAAGAAGGAGGGAAGAGGAGAAACCCATCATCTCAAATGCTTTCTTAGTTAACATTCATTCCAATGAGTCAACGCTTGAATTGTAAATGTGTATCCTGTATGTCAATGAGTTTAACTCTTAAAGGCTACAACAGGCATGGATAAACACACTGGTCATTAGCATTAAGCACACTTCATGTCCTGCTTGTTTAAAAAGACTCAAAACATCAGGGTTTTGTAGTAGATTTCCTAAAGATTCAGGTTGTTTCTTATTCACACAAAACCAAAATCAGGTTAACAGCTTTTAAAATGCATTGTCATGAAGGATCCCGCCTTCACTAAAAAGGGATGGTTCCATTAGCTTCATGGTTTTAACCAAAGAATCAGTGGCTTTGAACTGCACTGCAAGTCTGGATTCTTACCCCGAGAAGGTGAATTAGCACAGTCTGTTGTTACTCTAGTCTCACACATTTCTGAATACTTCAGTTAATGTCAGATTATCCCGAGATTTCCTACAGGAAAATCTCTAATCTGAGGTTAAACAACAGATCAGTAGCATTTTTGTAAACCTTTAGCTACAAAATGTGCAAGGACAGTGTTGTAGTGGAAGAATAAACCTCAAGAAACAAGCAGAAGAGTTGAGGAGGTTCTTTTCTCATTGTCTTTGTAACCTTTCTGCTTCCAGTGTTCTCTGTTCAAAAGGTCTTAAGGCTTTCTTAGAGCTTTTTTGGTCTACCCAGAGCCTCAAAAAAAGTCATTCCTCTGAAAGTCAAAAGGAACACTGAGAATAAGTAAGCTGCCCATCTCCCTTGTGGGATAGTAAATAAATAGCATTTTTGCTTTTCCTCTCTAATATCACAGGTGTTACCTTCTTCCCTTCAAACATAGTCCATGCTTCAAAGTGTAAAGGGTGCAGGGGAATATAAGAAGCATGCAACAACATCCGGATGTGACATCAAATAGTTCACGGAAAAAGATTTACACAACTTGAAAACAAAGGGAAGGACAGGTTAAAAACAGTCAGACAACATGCACTCTGGGCTTCCAGATAGGCTTATGTTAGAGTAACAGCTTAACCACCTTTTTGAATGGTTTCCTCATGGTGTCTTAAGAATTCAGTAGATTAAATAAAGGCTTTGACTCTTCCACTCACAAGATCAGAGCCTACAACTCTTCTACAGGTGGGGGTATAGGTCTGACATTCCGTACATCCAACTGATAAACTTCAGGAGACATGCATGGAATCTACGCTCTCACTCGTGCCTCCAATACTACTGAGAGCACTTAAATCAAACTCATATTATCCCATTGGCACTCACCCTAGAACAGCAAAATCAAGAGCTCAAAGTCCTGCCAACATATTTCCTACTCAACTTAAGCAGTTACAACATTTCTAAGGGCTACAAAACCACAGGCAACCTCTCAGTAGTTAGCTATAGACCTAAAGCTGAAGAGCTACACACTGACATCTAGCTAGGTTTGAACCAGAGATCTAAATGAGACCACTTGGACCAAATAACTGGTTTGTTTCCATCCTGGAAGATGAAGTCAATGTTACAGCTACACAGTGAGCACTCAACAGACTCCCTTTCCGAAATGAAAGAAGGTCATTCAACTTGGATATGTTATTCACATCTAAAGAATATTAGGGTCTATAGAGAGTCAAAAGGGTTCTTACCTTCTAAAGTGAAAGAACCGACAGAAGACAGTGGAGTCTTTCTGCTCTTTGTTCTTCCGGTAGCTATCCAAACGGCATTCCCTGCATTTGTGCAAGTGAGGTGCAATGTTATTGCAGGAACCATCCTGTACAAATGCTTCTCCACTTTGCTGCAGCTTCTTCACTTTAGAAGCATCTGATAAAATGGACTTGCGAACTATTACTGCAGGGAAGAGCAGTGGAGATTAGACAAGCTATAGTTTCTTACATAAAGGTGCAAGCAACTGGGTTTTAGTAAAAGATCCAGGTCAGCTTTTCCTATTTCACCTTACATGGAAACAAAGTTATGCTAAAGTATTTGCAGTTGGCAGAAAGCTCTTTTCAGATCAGTAGAAACTGTATCAAGCAATAGTTCCACTGGAGTCAGTCTGGGGACTCAAGTTTTAACAACTCCTTTTGCTCCTCCACAGAGGAATCAGCATCTGCTTTCAATGAAAGTCTTTCAGCTCTCAGGGCTGGAGTAGTTGAGTGCTGGGTAGAACAAGGCACAAAGCAACCACACTTCACAAGTACTGAAGACTGCTTTGTCTTCAAACATCACTATCAAAACACAAGACTGTCAAAAGCACAACTTGATCATTTCTCAGTCTTGTTTGCACCCTTCACGCTGCAACTGCTTTTGGCATCTTACTATAACAGATGCCAAACACTTCTCTTCCTCCCACATTGGAGGTGAGGCCTAGCAGGGCACAACAGCCACGGCTTGGCTGGCTGCATATCCATGTTAGTTATGGAATAGCAGCACATCATAACCCCACACCAAGCAACAGAAGATTGGGAAGGAGAGGTGGGTGTGCAGGGAGATTCCCAGAACCCTGAACAATCAGCTGATGCACAGCACAGTACAACATCAGCAGTC
Source organism: Psittacus erithacus (assembly GCA_009867235.2). Lineage (NCBI taxonomy): Eukaryota > Metazoa > Chordata > Aves > Psittaciformes > Psittacidae > Psittacus > Psittacus erithacus. The sequence continues at coordinate 22,823 of WYDI02035391.1, forward strand.
CAGCTCCTTAAATAATTACAGTCTTTCCCACTCTGCCCAATGTGGAAAACTTGAAGAGCTCTCCAAGTGGAAATGGACACAGGAAACAGATGAGGTGGGTTACTTTGGGGTTGGGTAGGGTTTGATTTTGGAGTTTTGTTTCTAGAACAGTAACAAAATGAAAGCTCCTCTTGAGCAAAGCCTTGTTGAGAACACCTTCCCTCTCACCTTGCTTACAAGATTTAAGAGCAATGCTAAAAAAAGAGGTCCCACTATGCCATCAGCATTTGCATTCCAAACAGAACCTTGCTTTTTGTAAGCTATTTTGCCATTCTGTTCCTGCATACATTTGGTAACAACTTCTGTCTACAAATTAACAATAGTCCTTTTCCTTCATCAGGGACATTTTTCCTCAAAATGCATTCCCCTTGTAAAAGAACTCACAAATAACTCAAATTCCAGATTCACTCACACAATTTAACTTACTGATTTTGTGGATGTTACGAAGGACCTATTTGTACGTAGTTACACAAACTACAAAGACTTTCAAATGACATGAGGTTTTAAAGGTACTCACTATTATCCTGGACCTTGGCACTTCCAGTCCAAAAGCCTTCACTTTCAGTTCTGTCATAAGGAATCTCAGCTGAATTTCTTCTAATAAAAAACTCCATATCTGCAAGTTCATCTGGTTTGTTTCCCTTGTGGCTGTTCCAATTACTGTGTGATTTAAGTCCAGACTCAGTAAAACAGTGAAGATGAGCATCTGAGGTGGAGGGTCTGCAGTCTAAAGTCCGCTGCAGCTCAGCAGTGCTGCTGCCCCGGTGTATTGCTATGGCAGGGTTCAGATGCTGCAACTGTTTTACAGCAGTGTATTCTTTTGGAAAGTTTGTGGTGGGCTTCACAAGAGGTTCATTGGTGGTTTTCATGGTGGTTCCTTTTTCCTTAGCTGAATCAGTCAAAGATGAAGATCTTGAGGTTGCCAAAGAGGTATATTTACTATTTGGATCAGTAAGGTTTTGTGTTTGTTCTTTAGATACAAAGCCCACTTTCGGAAAGGCTGGCAGATCCTCCTTCAGTGGTTTCATTCCAGTATTAAGACAAGAAGGATGAGTTTCTGGTAAGCTTCGTCTACATGTGCTGGAACACAACATGCAATGATTAGACATACATCAAACAAATCAGCGCATCTAATGTTCAAATCTAGTCACGTTTAAGGCTCGAAAGAATGAATTTAAATGTGTACTTTGAATTATGATGTCCCAAGATTGTAAACTTGGTGTTAAATAGGTTTGGGGGGTTTTAGGTGGGATTTTTTTTGGCTTGATTTTTCCAAGAGTTGGACAAAATGAGAAAGCTGTACACACATTTGGGAACACGCAAACTTCAGTACTGCAGCTACTCCACTACCTTCTCTCACAATGAAACAGTTACTTTCTAGCTTTCTCCATGTGACCGATGTATAACCAAATCCATTTCACTTGCATGTCTGTGTGCGAAGATTTTAACGCTCAAGGAACTGCTGGCTGATAATACAAGTCTATACTGAGACATCAAAACTGCTCCCCCACAAAAAGCTCAAAAACATCTTCTCTGCATTTATCGTGCAAGATACACACAAAAAGTTACAAAATCCAACCCCAAACCTACACTTCTTTTAAAGGTAATACACAGAATTAGTGTTTTCCTGTCACGTTATTTCTACCATTATATTCATTTTTGTGACAAAATCAGGGTGTTCACCAGAGGCTCCAGGTAGGGCCATTCTCCCCAGTTGCAGTATAGAGCACACGTTTTACATCTGGCCTGGTCTGGACTGGTCCAAGGGCTACTGCATGAACTATCTCTCATTTAATTTGCTCAAAGGCTTGTTGGTGATCAGGGCCCCATTTAAAATCATTTCTCTTCCAGGCCACATGATACAGAGGGCTTACAATTAGACTGTAATCTGGGATGTGCATTCTCCAGAACCCCGCAGCACCCAAGAAAGCTTGTGTTTCTTCCTTATTAGTTGATGGAGACATTGCTGTTATCTTGTTGATCACACCTGTGGGAATCTGGCAACATCCATCTTGCCATTTTATTCCCCAAAACTGAATCTCCTGTGCAGGTCCCTTGACCTTGCTCCGGTTTATGGCAAAACCGGCTTTCAGCAGGATTTGGATTATTTTCCTCCCCTTCT
>WYDI02035395.1:0-14893 GCA_009867235.2 Psittacus erithacus
CCAAAACCAGAAACACAGCACTGCACCAGCTACTAAGAAGGAGAAAAATGACTGCTGCTGCTGAACCCAGGACAAAGTCCTATTAAAATACTGCTGCATCTGATCATGTGATGTGTTACATGGTCTTGGTAACTTTGTTCTTCCTCAGAAGTGTCACATACCTTCATCTCCCACTCAGTGTGGCAGGATTTGTAAACATACAGCATTTCCTCAAAAAGACCCATATTGAGTCCTTCCAAAACCCCGTCCAAACCAACTCCATTAGCACTGAAGCAATGCCAAATGTCTTCAAGATTTCATTCAAACACTTGTCAAGTTTACTAATTTAATCTGGAGGACTGCAAAACAAGCTTTTCAAGAGATTTTCTTATTTACCAGAACCTGCATTCTCCCACTTGAGAATGAACAAAAATCAACCCAAAATTTATTGAAAAACATGCTTAACCTATGCAACGAAAAGATTTCACAACAATTTCTCATATAATATGGTCATGTTTGAGAAAACCAGGAAGATTATGCATTTTTTGTCATCTCAAAATTATATGAGGTACAATTATAAATAGATCAGGATTAGAGATGAGTAAGGTCATGACTTCCAGAATTCCACAAATACAATTCAGCAAAAGAGAAAGCACAGAAATGGACTGTATTTTCTTAAACATTTATATTTCACGTAAGCAGAACCTTCATAAGCTTAAATGCTTTTATATCCATGAGGTAAAGAACTAAAAACTCAGGGCCAGATGTCCAAAAGGCATGTCAGCATGTATGATATAGATATTTTTGAAGATGATAGCCTGGAAGAATTATTTCAGACCTTGCTTATTAAGCAGAAGAAAGCAATAAAATTGCATGCAATGTGCATAATTACTTCTTTATTTGCATTCCTCTATTCCTTCCTCCTCAAGTACACTGTTGAAGATTTAAAACAAAAAGTATCCAAGTTCCGAAAACAGCAGAATGTGCAGCAAGCGATCTTCTCCCCTAAAAAACTTTCTCCCCAACTTCAGTAGTTCAGAGAAATCATATTTTGATGATATATGAATCTGCTTACACAAACGCCATTTCTTTTTTTTTTTTTAGCTTTATAACTTATTGTGTTTTGTCAAAGAGGCTTCTGCAGTTAGTTAAGGTAAATAATCTGTAATGTGTGTATCAGTCCTACCCAATATTGCATTAGCTAACCAGCTCTCTGTAGTGGGTTCCTTGGGGTAAACATCATGCTGGAAGAGTTGGTGATCTTGGGCAAGCCACACCTACTCTATTGGGCCTTGTAACTGAGGCTTGTGAAGCCTTAATTATTCTTAGGATGAGTAGCTGCTATATAACCAACCCCTAGCATGCAACATTGTAAAGGAGAGTGCTGGCATGCCCCAGGCTGGTCAGTGCTGTGCTCTGGTGGACACCATCCTGGCCTGTCAGGAGAAGATAAATGGTTTTGCTTCCTACACAAAATAAAAGGCACTACAGTATAGGAGACTGAACCTTTCTGAGGTGGGATCTGCTCAACAAACTGTGGAATTCACCTGGGGTCACTCTGATGCTGCATAAAAGTGGGATTCCTAGAGTCTGAAGAGACGTAAGATTTACAAATTATACTGTTAAAGCACTACCTGTTCCTTTCTGATTGATACTCAGATAGAGCCCTGCACCCTTCATCGCCCCAGTGCAGAGCACCCTCTGAGTCCTCCCTTTGCTTTCCATGACAGAGGTAACTACAGCATAGATGGCAAAGTGGCAAATGTGAAACATCTGGCTGCCGTAGTCGGTAATTTACGTACAGCCAGACAAGCCAAACACAGACTACATGCCCTATTCATACAAGCCGGCTGAGTCCTGTCTAGGAATTCTGATTATGAACATCGAAATCTGTTTAAATAAACAAGCAAACTGCAAAGTGCTCCAAAGTCTGTATTTCCATAGTTTTATATAAAAAGTGTTCCTGTCAAGAAATGTTCTCTTCTAAAATAGGATTAGTCTTGCAGTTCGATGAACCTTTGCCTTTATGGAGTATCTCAAGTCTTCAGACCAACCACTCCAGCATCTTTCCTTAAAGTCATTGAAAGTGAAATGCAGGAAGGCGTGGCAGATTCTTATACATTTGGCAGCCTCACAATTCTGTAGCTTGTTGCGTTGTTCAGTCTTCCCGCCTGCTCTTTGAAATGCACTTTTCATAGGCGAACTAGCTACACTAGTCTAGCATTAACATTTCACTTTAGCCCAATTATTTCCTGCACAAAGAACTGTGATTTTATAATAGCAAGCTAGTGTAGAGGCGTATGCTGGAAAGCCCTTATATACCGTGAATTAAGATTAATTATTGCACTTAGCCTAAAGCACATCAGGTTAGCCTCTGTTATCATTTAATTATCTTCCTAGTTATCTTCTAATTATCCTTTTTCTCTGTTACTGCTAATATATGTAGCTACTGTACTGCATCTTTTTCCTCTACACAGAACACACATCGTTTTTGTACTGCAGCACAACTTGTGCCAATGTTTTGTAAATGTAACCTACATTAGAAAATATTTTTTCTAAAACCACAGATTTCATCCTACTAGAATACCATCAGCATAGTAACTGATCAGAGTAAACAGAGCACTTAATTATGAGAATTGTTATAATCTGAAATGTTACCCTGATAATTGCTTTCCCTTACATATATATCTTTGCGTGCATTAGGCAGAATATTGCTATGCGAAGCAGTGGGGATTGACCTTTCACTATCCATTTATTCCCTCTCCAGTGGATAAAAGATCTGATAGGATAACTTCTAGAAGAGCAACCTATAAATGCTTTGGGTTTGTTTTATGTCTGTTTTGCTTTAGTGCCTTTTAATTTTTTTCAACAAGAACATTACAAGCAGCAACAGCAACAACAAAAGTCTAATTTCATAGCAAACTGCAAGAAATAGTTGCTTGGGCAACGCATGCTAAATTTTCCTATTCTCTGCTGCAGAAGGTGCATAAATTAGCAGAAACAGGGGAAAGCTAGGTAATGTTACAAATGTTCAAACATTCATAAGTGTTCAGTGTGAGTTATGCTAAAATACCAACTGCAAGAAAACTGAATGTCATGCTTCATTGGACAACCTGTATTGTCTATTGTTAATTTAGCAAGAGCGGTGTGCTGTATGTAACAAATGGAATAAAATTAAAAACCAAGTAAACAAACAAAAGACGTAACCTTTCCTAGGAAAGATAACTCTCCCAGAAAGTGAGAAACCTTCCCTTGCATAAGACTCCACTAGAAATAGGAGCTTTGCTGCAGGTACATGTGCACAAAATGTGCTAGCCTGATAAATGGTAACTGCCAACAATCTGTCAAATATCAGCAATCAAATATCAACTATCAGCAACAACCTGATTACTAGCCCTGGCTTCAACTGTCAATAACTTGCACCAAACAGTCATTTAAGGAGAGCTGAGGCTGAAGGGACTCAAGAAGTCACTGAAGAAGATCTGCTATATTTTTGTTTTCTCAGATATATACTATTTGTGTGTTTGGCAAGCACATCAAATACAGCACATAAAAAAGAGATATTTGTTGATTTGTCCAAAGTGCCTGGATGTCTTGTACCTTGCTGAGAACAGAAGTACTAGTGCCAGCAGCGTAGATACATAAACTCCTGAAAGGCCATGCTGATGCCTGTCACGCACATAAACGCAAAACACTTCATTGGGCATTCAAATGAGCCAGCACATTTTTCTCTTTTTCTTGACTTGGAAAAGTGATTTGAACTCAGAACTCCTTCCTAAAAAGTGCTGGAAGTGTTAAAGAATAGCTGATCATGGGGCCTTTCTTCCTCTTGCCTGTTAAAGCAATGCTGGTCTGCTTGAAAAAAATTAAATGCTCGTTTTGGCTGCAGGCAAGCCCATGAATAGCCCTTCTTCTCCTCTTTCCCTCTCTCTGCCTTTGAGTATGTAATTACTTGTTGAGCACAGCACATCTTCAAGTCACTCCCTGATGCAGGAGCCCTCCATCATCCCCGGAAGAGGATGTCTTTCCCCACTACATGCACAGAGAGTTTGGAATGACCAGTTTTGGCTTCAGGCCCACGTATCCTCCTTTGCTACTTCGCTCTGCAGTACTAAGCCTTAACATGTCGGAGTCTGTATCCCAGCACACTGGGTTCATTCCACACTCCCTCCTGAGAAACATTTTTACTCTTTTTCTGAACAGCTGCCCCAGAGCTATGTAAGGAAAGGATCTCATTTAACCTTTTGCTTTGAGAAGGGAAAGATGCTGCTAAAGGGCATACTGCATGGTATTAAAAAAAGAAAAATATACTTGCTGAAGACATTGGTTTGGGTAGCACTTGACATCAAAACATGAGGAGAAAATTGCAGTTCAGAATGTTTTCACTTGTCCCTCTAATAATAATTGCTTGTGAAATTGTGCACTGTAGCAGCATTGCTTTTTGTCAATTAGAATAAGATAAAAATGCTTGTTGAATCGAATTCTGCATGGATTTATGCTAATTTCATGGTATGTTCCCAGATTATATCCTTCGGTTTGACAGATTTTGTGAAATGTTACATGGCAACATCTGATTTATTTAGTTAGAGATGCTGCCTAATGAGAAAAATAATCAGTCCCACTAGCCTTTGCTTTCAAATATCAGTTCCTATTAGAGGCATTTCTGCAAACCCTTACTGGTCTTCTGTTTATTAAGCAGAAACTTTCTGACTGAGAGAACTTTTCAAATCCATACATCATAATTTAATTGCTAATAGCTTCTTTATGCTGTTAAGGTTTAAACAAAGGTTTTCTTTCCCACTAGCCCATTCTCATTTGGTTGAAGAGGCAGTGGAAGTACAACTAATCCACAATCTGTGATGATACAACCATTGCCATGACAGTGCCTCGTCACACTTGTTTATGGAATGAGCTGTCAAGATTTGCTGTAAGAAATTTCTTCATTAATATTTAACGCTTTAAATTCAACAGACATTTATAGATATTAAATAACAAATCATAATAGCAGTCATAATTGGTACACAGGTGTAATGCTCCTTATCCTATAGATAAGTGCCATAGTATGTTTTCCAGTATCATCATTCATTCAGCTGGAGAACTATGTAAAACACTAGATTCCTACCTTCTAAATTTATCTCAAAGACTTTTTCTTCATTCTTTCACTACCTGCATAATATTTGTAACTGTAAACCAATTAGTAGCCTCATTTAATGCTACAAGAACAAATTACTGTGCTATTTTTTAAAGAATGTGGAAGATTAAGAACTACTTTTATTATTACTATGGTTTAAATTCATTATATTATATTTTACCAAAGGTGAGAACTTAGCCGCAGAAAAGAAAATACCAAAAATCACAATTCTTCAAGCTCAGAGCAACTACAATTTCAGAAATTTGAACATGACTGTTTTTATACAAAGAGCAAATGTAAAACCACTAGAGCAAAAAATCTTACAAATCTTCACAAAGTTCAAATTATTAATTATCACATGCCTACTGATAATAGCAATGAATCTATTGTATAGCAATAAGCTTTCTTGTATGGACTACTTGCAGAAGTTAAACTATGAAGTGCTATATAGTTTTCAGAAATTTTCTTCTCATTTCCTGGATAAAATTTGTAATATCTTCCCAAAATAGATTACTTATTTATCTGACATTTTTAGGTAAGCTTTTGTAAGTAATATGCAGTGTTGCTTTCTTTTACACAAACTGTGTAGGAGCTCACAAATTTCATTACCAGTGCTTCATAAAATGTCAAAAGGACCAAATGCACTGAACTTGTTATAATGTACGTGGCATACCAAGTGTTATTAACACTGAGTTCTGTAATAAAATGAGGTCATTTGTCTTTGTTCAAATCAGATTCACATGCTCATATTCAGGGGATAAACTGGCTTCCTGAGTGTACTTTTTACACTGAATCATTATATTTACTGTTAAAGGTGGAATTCAGAAAACAATATTGTGTAAAAAGGCTATATTGAGAAAAATAAAAAATATTGAGGGTTTAAAAGAGCTTGAATCACCTTATATTCCAATATTATGCAGATTAATAAGAGGCATAAATTTTAATCTAAGCAACCCAAACATTCAGGACACTCAGAATCATTTTTCTTTACATTTTTACCCTCTCTTTTTGTACACTCTTCCCTTTTTACATGAGCTGGGTTTTTTTCTGTGGAGAGCTGAACATTCTGTTTTCTTCCAGAACCCCCCCAGCATGTGAACTCTGTGGACAGGTAAACTCAATCCTCAGGGGCTTTGCTCTGAGAATTTCAGCTGCTTATTCTGCAGGAAGTTTGCTCTCCCTTTCCCTTTAGAAACAAAGCACAGAGGAAACTGAATTTTCAGAACCTCAAGCTCTCAGCTGCCCATGAGCACATAGACCCTCTGGACTTCTACTATGATGATTATCTAATCTTCCAAGGAAAAAGCTATCTATCCTGCTATATTTTAAGCACTTACTGGAGGTGCCTGATTTAGGAATCTCATTAGAAAGTATCCCATCATCCCTGAAGTGCTCTTCATGACTTGACTAGAGTGAATTTAAGACACAGTCCGTCTCTGAAGAGGTCTTTCTTCCTTCGTTATTATAGAAAAAGTGCAGGCATCTAAGTACCCAGTGTGAGTACTGCATGCATACTCAAGGATACCCTCAGCAATGAGCCCCTTCTTTTTTTTCACTTGCAAGGCTTACTCTGTAAATAGGTACCTCTTTTGCAGAACTTACCATGTGAATACATAGCAAAAGTGTAGCAGTACAGCCTTATAGTCTTATTTATTTACATCCTATCAATTATGGGCTTGACAGACCTTCAGTTTAGCATACACAACTGTTTGTATGTCCTTATATACCTAATGACTAATTTCTTAGCATAATAATGCTAAGGTTCAATGAAGGAAACATTGACAGTGAGACTTACCTGAAAATTTTAGCGATCCTGAGAAATTTGAAGTTTCCATGCTAGTAAATGTGTTCCTAGGAAGTGATAGTGTCACAGCATTAAAATTCAAGCCATTGTGATTTGAAAGGAAAGAAAAATTGTGAATAGAATGCAATCAGAAACAACATAATTTAGTAGCTGGGAAAGGATTATTAAAGCACCTTAACAAAGGCACAACTGAAAAGATAGTTTATAAGGGACAATGCATCTTCATAACCAAGATATACTCAAAGATCTTATGGGTGGAAGAGAAGCTGATATTAAAGATCTTGAGATGTGGTACAAGCAATCATAGCATATAATATCATACATCTTATGGTATTAGTTTAACATTTCCAGTAGAGGGAAAATAAAAACCCCAAAGACATTTTGCATTTTCAAATCACTGTAGGGTCACTCACAACAAGCATAAGATACTGTAGACAAAAAAATATCCAACTACTATACTGTTTCTTTCATCAGAATGATGGATTTGTGATGACCTGGACAACATGCAGTTATCCAAAGACTCAAATGAAATCAAGCTTACACAACCCATGTGGCAGACAGAGCACATATTGTTGTATGTTAACTCACTGGCAGTAATGAGCTGGAAAGATGGAGAGGAACAAATGGTGAATGAATTGGCTGGCCAGCTCTGACAGTATGTGTCTCTCTCCCCATGGTCTTGCAACTCACTGTGGAGAAACTGGTCCACCAACTCAAAGAGAATAGACTACTTATCACCTGTAAGGATCAGTGCCCCAGCTAATAGCAGTAAGCATTCTGCTCAAGAGAAAGGATACCGTGGGTGAACACCACGAGCTATCCTGTGGTTTTACTTGCATGACCACAGAGAAAACATGAGGAAGTAGGATGGAAAATGTACCTTAAACCTAGAGGTATGGGTACATAGTCTTCATTAGGCAGCTCCCCAGACAGAATGGAAGGGCTGATCTGACTCTTGATCTTAATGAAAGGATTTCTGTTTCTTATTTACAAGAAGTGAGAAGTTAATACTATAGCCAGGACTACAGATGCCCTGCCTCCAGCCAGGTGGAAGAGAGGGACAACTGGGTTTACCTGGATTGTGTGCATTGTGTGGATCATATGGCCTGGCATATGAGACCAATAGGAGTATAAGGCTCTAGTAGAAACCAGTGCACTGTGTACCCTGGTACCATCAAGCTATCAGGAAACAGAACCCATCTGGATTTCTGGACTGACCGAGAGGTCCCAGCAGCTAAATCTGTTGGAGGCTGAAGTCAGCTTGACTGGGAAGGAGTGGCAAAAGCACCCTATTGTGACTGGGCTAGATGTGAAAAATGTGCTTTTAACTGCTGTGGAGGAGAATGGTCCTACCTGGAGCCTCTGACAGAAAGCTTCAGGGGAGACTCGAGGTCGACCCCTCAGATTTTGGATTTGGAGGTAAAGAGACTCTGAGGTCAGCTACACTTCAACTGAAAAAGAGATACTGGCAGCCTATGAAGGGGCTCAAGCTGCTTCAGAAGTAATTGGCACTGAAGCACAGCTCCTCCTGGTACCCTGGCTGCCGGTGCTGGGCTGGATGTTCAAAGGCAGGATCTCCTCTACACATCATGCAACCAATGCTTCATGGAGTAAGTGGGCTGCACTAATTACACAATGAGCTTGAATAGGAAATCCAAGTCATCCAGGAATTCTAGAAGTCATCATGGACTGGCCAAAGGGCAGAGTTTAGTATGTCACCCCAGAAGGAGGTGATTTGTTCTGAAAAGACCCTACTGTGTGATAAATTGCCATAAAATTAGAAGCAATATGCCCTGTTCACTGATGGGTCCTATTATATTGTGAGAAAGCATCAGAAATGGAAGGCAGATGTGTGGAGTCCCTGACAACAATTTGTGGAAACTGCTGAAGAAGGTGAATCATGTCAGTTTACAGAGGTGAAAGGCATCCAGCTGGCCTTGGACATTGGTGAACAAGAAAAATAGCCAATACTTTACCTCTATACTGACTCATAGATGGTGGCAAACAAATACCCTTGGAGGAAGAGGGTGTTACAACAATGGAAGCATAGCGATTAACTGGAAGCACAGAGGCAAACCTTAGGCTGCTGCATTGTGGCAAGATATTGCTGCCTAGGTGGAGAAGCTGGTTATTAAAGTACATCACATAAAAGCTCATCTACACAAGAGTCAGGACACTGAAGAATATGAAAACAAGCAAGAGGTAGATCAGGCTGCTGAGACTGAAGTGGCTCCAGTGAATTTTAACTAGCAACATAAGGGTGAATTATTTTTAGCCTGGTGAGCCCCTGACACCTCAGGCCATCAGGAAGAGATGTAACATATAGATAGGTTTGTGACTGAAGGGTGGACTCCACCATGGATACTATCACACAGGTCATTCAAAAATATAAAATATGAGCTGCAATCAAACAAGCCAACCAGTTAAAGACTCTCTGGTATGGAGGACAATGACCGAAATATAAATATGGGGAGTCCTGGCAGACTGACTGTGTCACACTCCCACAAACCTGCCAAGATAAGTGCAATGTGCTTATGACTGTGGAAGCAACCACCGGATGGCTGGAAAAAACCCATGCCTCATGCCACCACCTGGAACACTATCCTGGGCCTTGAGAAACAAGTCTTATGGTGACATGGAACCCCAGAAAGAACTAGTCAGATAACAGGACTCATTTCTGAAACAACCTCAGAAGAAGCACCTTGCTGAGTTTCAGATAACAGGACTCATTTCTGAAACAACCTCAGAAGAAGCACCTTGCTGAGTTTCACACCTGTCTTCGCATGTATGGTGGGCAGCAGCCATATAGGCAGGCAGAGCAGGAAGAATACCAAATTAACTGGACAGAGTGAAGAGATTTCTCTTCTTCTGTCAGACAAAGAAGAAAAAAAGGAAAAGTGTAATCCAGAATCTGTTCAGTGTTGTGCTTTTGGAAGCTCAGAGTGGAATTGAAACAAACCCATATATGCTCATAATTGCAATTTTCAATTGTTATTAAAAGTGTTTTCCTGAACAATATAATAAGGAGGTTATGCTATATGCCAGGACTTTCATTTTACCATACAGACCACTGAGGAAGAGCAACACCCACTGATCTGCTGAAAGGAATGCAAGCTGCTAAGCCAGTCTGTGAAGAGAGGACAGATCTCATGTAAGTCACCAAAAGTCATTAAAACGTTTCCTCTGCTTAAATACACTTAAAAAATGCAAAGTCATTACAATTATTTTCTGATGCAGACACCCTTAAATATAAATTCTACTTTGGTTTTACCTCAGCAAGTGCTGCTGCTCAAGCCTAGTTTTTAAAGATGCTTGATTTATCTTAAAAGAAGCACTACTGTTGGGTCTGACTGATAATGGAACATCATTATCTAGGTCACATAAAGCATGGATTTTCAAAAAATCAAATTCTCCTGTCAACTGATGTAGGTTCTTTTTTGATAGAAATCAAACTGCAATCTGCCTAAATGTCTGGAGCAATTAAGTCCACTAAGTTGAATTCCTGATCTGACCTTATATGTCTTTGCACTTCAAATAAATATTAAACTTTATCAGCTAAAGGAGAGCTACTGATGAGGCAGTATAATGGGTATTTTTAAGAGACAACTGGAAATATATGAGTACTAGAGGATGGCCAAAGGTATAACATTAAAAAATGAGATGTGAAGGCCCACAAGTAATATTGATACCGTTACTGGCTGTAATATTTGATGACTTTATCTTATTTATTTATCTGACAGAATGAAGCAGTTCCATTCACTTGCATAAACATTAAGATGGTATCAAGAGCTGACAAACTCTGCAATACAAGAAAAAAGAATAAGAAGTGGGTTTTTGCAATTGAGTTAAACCACAGCACCCTCAGAAGACTCAGAAGATCTTCAGGATAAGGTCTTAATTGCTTCCAACTTTATTTCTTCAGTTTTGTTTGAGTGTTTTTGCTTAATTTAACACTCCAGTGAACTACCCAATGAAAAAAATCACTAGCGTTGGATACCTACTTTCACATTTTCACTTAAAGCAACAATTCAGACAGTCAATATAAATCAATTTATTCTTTTTGTAATGATTCCCAGATGTAGGCTCCAATATTTCATGCATCACTAAATCTATCGAGTAACAGTTGTTTTCTTGGAGCTAATAGAGATGGAACCATTCATTTTTCTAGTGTCTTTTTCTTAGGCTAATGTTAAGTTTTGCCTTTGCTGTTTCAGACAGAAATGAATGGCTCCCCCAAGGCAGAAAGAATCTGTGAATTTAGCTTTGCAATCCACCCCAAATCCAATTATTATAACAACCGTGCTACTACTGTTATGGTTAAATGCCTGTCAGTGTTTCTATTATAACCCTACCTCAGGAGTTAATAATTCAACCATCAAAAAAAAAAAAAATTTGCTCCAAGCTAAACCTTGTCATATTTGGTTTCAGCCCAGAATACATTAAAGGAACAAATAAAAACAATAAACAAGACAAGCCACCTCCCCTGCCCCAACTTTCTAAAACATTACTTTGGCAGTTTTTAATTTTTTAGAATGGGAAAAGCAAGGAATTTCAAAATATGAAGACCTGAACAAAAGAGCATTCAAGCCCTCATTCATGTCACTTGAAAGTCAACAGCAAAAGTCAAGAAACTTCGGGATCAGAAATGTGGAAGAAATCCACCTCTGTGTAAAATGTTGCTGATTTCATAATCTGCCTGCGGACTGCAAACTGCGTGATGCTTCCATCTCTCTTGACGTACATTGCCGTAAGGGGCAGTTAACACCTACATGTTAAAGTTACCTGATCTAAATACAGGTACATGCTAAAAAGTGAAGGGACAATTAAAATATAATCAAAGCACTTATTTGTGTGTTTTTTAAAGTTCTAATGTGAAGCTACAGAGAATAGACCTGTGAGGATAACTACAGTGGTACCACATTCAGCTTGCATCTTGATCCATTGATACCTGATATTTTTTTAAAATCAATAGCAGCTTAATATATCAAACTATGTTTTTGCTAATTAACTATAAATTAATTCCATGCATCTACCTCTCCTATAGCATTATAACCTATGAAAAACAGCACTCACTGAGAAACTAAGGAAAGCAAGTTTAGACATGGAGAAGTCAATACCTAGGCTGAAGATAGGAAAGGTCACAGATGTGGTTTTAAATATAACCAGGGGCGAACTTTTCTAAAATATATAGCATACTGAAATAGTATGCTGAGGAACATTGGAACGAACTAGGCTACTCTAAGATGCTGGAGAAAACATTTTCAGAGAGCTTTGAATTTAAGGGTTTTTTTATGTGATCACTTGTTTGTCCTTGTTTCTTTGCAAAGAATTATTCATTCTTTATTTTGTGCACGCTTTCTAAATTACTTCAGCAAATTACCTCAAGGCTTACAGTTACAGAGGCTTCTCCATGTTTGCTTGAGTACCTCAATAGCTTTGAAGTTATAAGACTTCCTGTGTCATTGTTCTGTGGCTTTAAAGTTCCTCATAATATCACTACAGATTAGACTCAACTAATTAAATGTGTCATCAGCAGGCTGTCACCCCAGCACAACCTTTTGCAGAACCTTAATTAATACATTTAATCTACTAGCCTAAGTATAATGCTTACCCTTCCCCACTTAACATTTTGGAATCTTGAAATAGATAATTTAAACCTCTCACTGGTTTTGTTGTTGTTTTTATTTTTTCATTTTTTTGTTTGTTTTCTTCTTTTGTGTTCAAGTTCTAATTCCATTTTTACTTCCCTTGCCAGGGCTTCTTTATTTCCTTGAGAGTATTTTACTTACTTTCTGTTATCTTTTATGAGGTCCAAGTATTTCAATGGTCTCCTTAGAGTAAGTGGCCTTATGACTTTGTACATATGGATGAAGTTGACTGGACTGAGTTGGCATAGATCCTTTCAGTTCTAGGAATTATACTGATTGATGTCAAGAGCGGATTTGACTTCATGTGTTTTATACAACACATGTATAGGGCTCTGAGATGGAGGTAGACTTATGTCCATGCTTCAGATTTGTTATCTTTTGTTGGACTTTAGTATTCTGCTTGACTGCCAGAGCCTGTATTTTATGATTTAATTTAAGCATAATTCAGTTTTATAACATACGTCTATTTAACCTACTCGTTATTTCCTGAGGCTGCTACAGGGTACATAGGATGACCTTGCCGTGAGATGTAAGTGTATTAACTTGTAATATTTCAGTGATTTAATTTACAATGCTTTTTGCTCCATGTGAATACAATCTAAATGAAATTAGGAGCTCTTAGAAACGTATGGAAACGCTGTCTTTTATTTATACTGCTTTAATAGGCTGTTGCATTACAGAGTCTAAATATACTTGTAATATCCCTGGTCTATATTTGTTTCCACTTCATTTTACAAGGAACTTGCACAAACAAAGGGAGTTTCTTGACACCATGCTGTTGTGGTTTAACCCTAGTGAGCAACTAAGACCCACACAATCCCTTGCTCACTCCTCCCTAGTGGTGAGATGAGGGAGAGAATCAGAAGAGTAAAAATGAGAAAACTTCTGGGTTAAGATAAAGATTATTTAATAGGTAAAGCAAAAGCTGTGTGTGCAAGCTTTGCTTGCACAAGGGATTAATTCACTACTTCCCATCAGCAGGCAGGTGTTCAGATGTCTTCAGAAAAGTAGGGCTCCATCACCTGCAATGGTTACTTGGAAAAACAAATACCATCACTCCTTAAGTCCCCCCTTCCTTCTTCCAGCTTCATGTGCTGAGCATGATCACATGGCATGGAATATCCTTTGGGCCAGCTGGGGTCAGCTGTCTTGGCTGTGTCCTCTCCTAATTCCTCTTGCACTCCCACTCTACTCGCTGATGGGGTGGTGTGAGGAACAGAAAAGTTCTTGAATCTGTGTAAGCACTGCTCAGCAAAAACTAAAACATCCCTGTATTATCAACACTGTTTTCAGCACAAATCCAAAACACAGCTGCCTAGAGGCTACTATGAAGAAAATCAGCTCTATCCCAGCCAGAACCAGCACACATGCTGGTTCCTTTTCCTAGGCATATGAAAAAGAAGGTTTAAAATTTTAAGAATAAATTCTAACAAGGGCAGAACTGTTACCCACCTTCTTAACAATTTAAATAAGTGCAAGATGGTTTAGTAGCATCTTCTATGTGGATAGAGCTTGCCTATTGTGAATGCATTTTCAAAAGTCCTAGCTGACATTCAAATTTTTTCATCTGATGGAGTGAGGTTTGGAGCGTTATCTCCAGCTCCTCAGGGCTGATAACTGCTCTTTTGTACTGATCAGACAGATCTAACTTTCTTCCTAGACATCTAAAAGTCAGTTGCAAAATGCAACTTCTTAAAAGGTCCTTCAAAATATGAACCATTTAGGCTGTATGACTGGAATCAGGCTGTTGTGCAGCACTACACATGGGGGAGGAAGATGAGCTTCCTAATGAGGAAATTTGCTTGAAAGGACTTTTCTATAAGGAATGCCCCAGTGATGTCACCAAACACTGCAGTACCTCACCACCATGAGACCCAAAATGATGATACCATTGCAGATACCCAAGCACATGATATGGAAGGTCTGATAACTAAAACTGGATTTTTCAATATAACAACTCCTGAGACTAGATAAAATTAAGATCTACTTGTAACTCAAGAAAATATTTTGCCCTGAAATAGATAACTAGATGTCCTTGGTTCAGCAGTAGCAGTCATTTTTGATCCTTGGCAGCTGGTGCAGGGCTGTGTTTTTGACTTTCTATCTGGGAACAGTGCTGATAACACAGATGTTTCTTGCTATTGTTTTGAATGTTTAGTCTGACCAAGGACTTTCTGAGCCACATGCACTGCCAAGGAGGAGGGGAAGCTGGGAGGAAGCAGAGACAGGGCACCTTGTTATAAACGGATGACTAAGACCAATTTAAAACAAAAACTATTTTAATTAGGCTGAGAAGCAATAAGCAAAAGCAGGCCTGGGTGCGCGCGCAGA
>WYDI02035397.1:0-12767 GCA_009867235.2 Psittacus erithacus
TAAGGGATTTGGTCTCCCTAACCTCTATCAGTGTGGTGCTGCTCGTAGGGTCCCTGAATAGGTTGGGCGAATATCCTACAACTTGGCGGGCTGCCCAGGGTGGGCAGGCGGGTTGGATACAAGGGTCTCGTCCTTCTTAGGAAGCGGGTAGACTACCTGGTGCCTTAACGTGACAATGTCTTAGCAATACACACAATTAAGCATAAAAATTTAGCATCCCCCGAAAGTTAACTCATCAACCAGGTTGATAAAAAGTCTCTTTTCAAATAGTACCTAATTTCTGCTGTGTTTTTTGTCCTGAGGAATCCTGAAGGGGCTTTGAAAAATGCAACAAATTACTGTATAAATTATATATATTATATTATCATTTACCTCTTAGATGAACTCTAGCACCTGTTTGACACTGAGCAGCATAGCTGCACAGCAGGCTACAGCTCAAAGCAGAACAGCTTTTTATATTAGAACTGCAGGTGGAGTTCCGAGCCAATGTAATTATGGAGTCTGGAATTTCATCAGAATGCTAAGGTTAAAATTCCTTTCACTATTTCTTGTAAAAGTCTGTAGAACTGGAATTAATTAAAAGGTTTCCCTCTAGCTACTCTTATTTTGAATTGACATTTCTTCACTCAACTAGCAATTTCAGTGGTCAGTGAAATCACAGAGGAATCTTATTCCCGACAGATATTGCATGTTGGAATGAGTTCAGGATTTTCCATTGGTGTGCAGGTGAGTCCTTTCAAAGCTCGAGTCACAGCTGTGAAGGGGCCATGTTCATTTGCCTATACCGTTAGCATACATCAGGAGGATGGCATGTATCATTTTTTAATGCAAATACCATTCTAATGCCTCCAGCAAGATTAGTTTGAAACTGCTGCTTCTCTTGTCACCAAGAAAGCAGACTCATGTCAGAAAAACAAAAAAGAATAAAATTACCCACCTGCTATCCTACAGACACTTCAGAACAGATCAGCTATTGGAGACTACAGGCACAGGTCTGGAAATACTTAGTTGCATTAGCAGACTTTTGTCCATAAAGGTTGTGGAGAACAATGAAAAAAAAGGTAGGTTAGGGATTTAACAAGCCTGGTGTCTGTGCATTTTTCTCTTATGTCTGATCAACTTCAGTGTCTCCAGAACATGCTTTAACTTTTCCTAGGGTTGGAACAATTAGAAATTCAACAGAAAAGAAAGCTCCTAAAAGTGTTTGATAACAGACACCTGATTCTGCTCTATTGGTGTCCTGGTGGTACTTAGTTACTGGCTGGGGTTAAACCACAATAATTGGTAAAAGTCATATTTTTGCTTCTAACATCTCAAGAAGAAAATGACGAGTATCTTCACCTAGCTTTGTGCAGATAAGCTGCACACCTCTAAGTAGCTTTGATTGGAACTGAACTGATAAATGTTGTAAACAGCTTTAAAATTTAGATCAATTTAATATGAAAACCTGTAATCTCCTTTTGCAGGGAAGTATTCTTATTACAAAAACTATTTTTCCTGCAGGGAACATGTCTGGAAAATCACAAAGAAAAATTGAAAATTCCCATTTAGGAAAGCCCGAGGAAAGAGAATGGTACCCACAGAGCAAAGTGTACCATTCAAGCCGAATTCTGACTTGACAGACTTGAGAGCTGTAGATAAAGCCTTTTTCTACCATGTATTTATTTATAAGCATTCCCTATAAAAATGTGAATTATATGCAGACACACAAACAAATGCACGTGAACTCACAGGCAACATTTGGATTCTGGAAAAGCCATGTTTTGCAACAAGTTTAAATAAGAAGGTTAAGAAATTTAAAAAAGTCTGAAAATAGTGGATAAGAGATGCAGTAATCCCCTCTAAATTCTGTGTCATGAAAAGAAACCTCCATACACATACCAATATTTTGAAGTTGCCTAAGCTGTCACTGATTTAACAGAAAAGTATTTTGACTTCTTCAGAAAGAGAGAAAAGGAGGGGGGAAGAAGCAATGAAAGGTAACAGGTTAAGATTTTTCCCTTAGGAGGTCTTTGGCAGAAACCCAGGAATGAAATCTACATCTGCACACTCCAGTGGTAACTGAGAGAAACCCCAGCCCTGCCAAATTCTGTGGCTTCATTTTGATGGATAAGAAGTCATGATATAGCTGTACCTGACTTAAAGACTTTGAAGAAGTCTACAACTCCCAAATACCCAGATTTGAGAAGAGTTTGCCAGGAGACTACTATGAATACCTGCCAGTGGTATTTTAAGTGGTGGATATTAGGAACACATTTCCATAGAATAAAAGAATAAAGGATGAAAATGACTTGAAAGTCACCTGTTCATCTCCTAGCTGCAAAATAAAATCAAATGCTCCCAGGCAGATGTTTGTATCTGGCGTCCCTAAAGACACTGGACGCCTGTGACTTCAGTCCACCTTCCACCAGTTAATTCCATCATTCCACTAGGCTTTCTCTTTCAATTTTTTTCTTAAATCTCCAACATCAGCCTTTTTTACTCGTTACCTTAACCATAAGGAAGAAGACACTATTTCCTTCCTTTTCACAGCAACCATATTTGCATTTGAATGACTCTTTTTCCTCTCATTTTTCTCTTCTGGAGTCTATTTCACTCTACATTGTGCAACCATATTTTTGAGCTTTCTTATTGTTCTTGGGGTTCTGTCTCAAGAAGTGAACGTGCTACTTCAGGTAAGTCTTCCAATAGCACTGAGAAAGTGGGATTAATCCATGCATTTTGTAGGCCATACTACTTTAGTCCTTCTCTCTCTTTGATTCTCCCTCATGCAGCCCACAGACAGTAATATCACTTGGCTCTCATTCTCTCACACAACTCTCAGGGTCCTCAAGAACACAGCCCCATCCTCACTCTGCTGAAGACCCCCTTTGCTCCCAAACTGTCCCTTGCCAATTTTATTCCTCAGCATTTGTATTCTGTCTTAACTAGTATCATTTGCAGAACATTTAGTCTTTAAGTTATCCTTAGAGTTATTTTTAAAAAATACAGATGATAGGAGTCTTCAAAGATTGCATCAGTTATTTTAACACTATTTAATGCTGATAAAAGAATGCATTTAAGTGTTCTTCAAAAGGGAAGAAGAATGGTGACTGTTTCCATGATTGAAAGCTTAAGGGAATAAGGACGAAACTGCAGCCATGTTTCATCCTATCTATATTCATTATTTAAAAGCACACAGAACTCAGAAAACATGACCTGGATTCAGTACTAATGAAACAGCATGCTATTTTTAAAAGAAACCAAAGCAATGCTACATCCCTTATTGCAGAGCAGTAAGTAAATTGCTCATAGCATATTCAGAGTTGAAGTATGTACAATGAGCCATTTATTAATCCATCATCTTTCTATCCATAAATTAACCACAATCCAACTTCATATTTTAATTTGTGGTGCAGCATCCAGAAGTATTCAGAGCAATTCCATTACATATTTCAATTCAGAGCTTTCATGCAAACTGTTCCCTGCACCTGCTGTTTCCAGTTCTTAATATTTGACATTCTGTAGCTTTCTCATCTCATTCATATAACTGATACTTCTGCCAGACAGGTTCCAAACTCTCCATATAACTACCAAACTACCTTCAGGATGGCCAAAGTTAGATTAAAACTATATCCATATTTGTAGGGAAATATACACTTGTACAAAGCTGATGACTTTCTGTCAAAGTGCGACAGCGCTGGTTTACTCCCTCTATGAATACAGTATAAATACTCTCAGGCAATAAAAAACAAAATCATTTGAAATTGGGGTTTAACATCAGCGCAGGATGCAAACTGTAGCCAGATTTTTTTAATGAAACAAAAGGCTGATTGTGGTGGCATTCAAGTTACTTGCAGGAAATACCTTCTGGGCATTTGCTGTGAGGGAGAGAAGATCCTCTCCAGAAAAATTCCTGGCTTGTACACTTTGTCACAAATTATTGCTGCTAAGATCTTGCTCACATAGTAAGTAAAGGCTTCAAATACAACTGAAAAAAAAATGCATCTTAGTCCATCATTAACCCACATAATCACATTCTGCAGTTTCTTTACTGTCTCAACCTCACACTCCCATTTTCAGCAACAGCCGTCCGTGTTTCCCATGGCTTCACCTTTTGAGTGATCATCATTCCATGAGGGTAGTAACGCACTGGCGCAGGTTGCCCAGAGAAGCTGTGGATGCCCCATCCCTGGAAGCGTTCAAGGCCAATTTAGACAGGTCTTTGAGCAACTTGGTATAGTGGAAGGTGTCCTATGTCCTTACCAAAGCCTTGACAGGAGGAAGAACTCCATTTCATTTCCATATTTATGCTCTCCACACCAAGTAAGTCCTGAAGTTATTTGTCCCTGGCCATTGGGCAGGTTTCCTGTGGCACTGACAGCTGCCCTGCCAAGGAATTATCAAGGACAGAGAAATGCTGTTTTCCCTTGTGCCATGTCCTTGCAGGATTTGCAGCAATTTTCCTCCTAGCGGGGTGCTGGCCCAGCAGACAGAAGTTAAAGTCTGCATCCTAAAGGATGCTTTACCAAAACTGAGGATGGTAAGCAGTCAGTCCTTTGTGAAAAAGCAAGGTTCAAACCACGCTGCTGTTTCAGGTGGATATTGGAACACATGGATACTGCTGTGACAATCAACTCCTCCTATTCTATCAATGGGAGTCAGAATAAGCGCTGTCAACAGTAGCACAGATGTATAACAAGGCTTTACAGTTAATGAGACCCTGTCTATAAGTTGAAGCTGGCTGCCTTCCTCCTCATAACCACCTCTTCAGAGCATGACTGCCTGGTTCCAGTCCCCTATTAAAAGCAAAAATATTTTTATCACTCTCCTGCAAGCTGATACATTTTAGAGTTCCTTCTTACCAAAACCACAATTACCACATTGCAGACTGAAGAAGTTAATTATTAACAGGTAAAACTTTCCATAAACCTACTTAAATGTGGGTTCCAATCTAAAGGCTTAGGAACGCAGCTGACAGCACAGTAATTGTTAACAAATGTCATCTTACACCAGCTATATTACATAGTAATGGACCTCACTTAAACCCCTATGGAAGAGGTTTTAAGAAAAAAGATGCCTCTCTGGCACACGAGATAGGAATAAGAACACATCCAAGATATAATTGTTGCCCACTTGATACCTAGTAATGTCAGTAGCCATTAATTTCCTTCTGATGCCTGAACTATGCATGTATGAATGTAGCAAAAATGCACTAGAGCCTCTTACTTACAAAGGGCTTGTTTGCTTTTTTTAATGAAAGAGGCACTGAACTGATTAAAAGCTTCTTACAGATAGCATTGTTAAATGAGAACATTAAGTATGTGACCAGCTCAAAAACAAGAATGAAATTAGCTACCAGGAGGTCAGTACCAGTTAATGAGAAACCAAGCCCAGTTCCCTCTCTGTTGGTTACTGCTTTTGGGGTGAACAGACCTTCTTTAAGGAAAAAACAATTTTATCAGTGTCATAGTCATCCATCCCATTATCTGAATCTGATTCACTTTTTAGGTTGCTTTGTTTCCGACACTGAAATTATTTGGAGCTACCAAATCCACTAGCCCCACAGAAGAGAGACTGCTGCAGCTCTGCCTATCCAGGTCCTGCCAGTAGCAAGACAGCATGCAAGAATTTGCAACAAAAGCCACATTTTCCATTTCTATTATACATTTTTCCTCTTTTATCTTGCATGTCGTTTTACAAGGACCTTCAACAGCAACAACTTCAGCTCATACACTTCTCCTCTCCACGTTTTCCAATGACCGTTTTTCGTTGGCATCTTAAAGACTGACACACAGATGTATTTGTTTCTTCCTCTACCAGAAACACTGTCCTCAGAATGAGATACGAACTGCTTTACATTTCAAATGCCATTACTCTTTTTTTCACCCTTTTTAACTTTCAAGAGAAGAAAAACTTTTAATGATGATTTTTGCCAGGTGATCCTAAAGGAATAGCTTAAGAGTAGTTCCAAATCACTTTTGAAAAAAGGCTGTCTAGGACTTTTGGAAAAAGGGCTTAATGCTATTTGTTTTCAGTTTGAAGGAACTTTGCAAAGTTCAGAGTCTGTCATATCTCAGCTACTTGAATAACGACACAGTACACACGTGTCATATCTCCCTTCATGTGGGAAAGGGGAAGAAAACAAACCACAAGGCAAGCAAACTACCCAACATCAAACCTGCAAACTGTCAGGGAAATAAATACTCTGTTTTATAATTCAGTATACAGTAGGCTTTACTAACCTAAAAAATAATGCTCTGCTGAAAAGACTGGGACTGAATTTGGTACAGAGAATAGCAAAGCTGTAGTGATCTGGAGAATACACCTATGTTCAGCAAGATGAACAACTTGCATCAAAATAACTGTCACAGTTGTCCTTATTCCTACTTCAATTAGCAACATTTTAAGCATCTTCTATAAATAAACAACCATTCACTTAATTCATGAAGGAGGAGGTCTCTTTATCAGGCTGCAGGGTGAAATCCATCTAAAACTTAGCTGCTTTTAACTCTACTTATCTACTGTGTTGCAACTTAAGAGCAAAGGCATACTTTTTCCACAAACCCATTTTTCTACAACAGAAAACCGCCACGAGAGGGCATCCAATTTCTTTCTTCAAATCTCTCAGCATTTTCAAAAAGAGCCTTTTCTCTGTGCTATTTTGCACCCCAACATTTTGCATTTAGATGACTTCTCAACCACTCCCAAATACAAAAATGGAACATGACAGCTCAAACCAAGCCATTTGGCATTAACAGTGTTCAAGAAACATTTGAAACTAAAGTTATTAGACCAACTATCAGAGTTGAAAAATAGTCGGGGGGGGGTGGGCAGTGGAGGAAGAAGTAGGCGGAAGCAAGGAGGGGAGAAGGCAGAGGCTGTACAGCAGCATTGCACTGAAAAATAAGCTGAATTTTATGAGGAAAGACTACACACATTTCACTCATGCTAAGAGTACACAACATGTTTAAACATCAGTTTCTAAATACTCTGTTTATCACACAAGCAAACATCCCACACCTACTTCTCAACTTCAAGATAACAAGATCTCAACAGCATTCCTTAAAGCAGAAGCTTTTATTTCTGCCCTACCATTTGATTAAACTGTGCAACTGCAAAAGTACGTTTCCCCACTTGGTCGGTCTAATTCATCAACATATCCCTACAGAAAAGATATTCAACAACTCCAGGATAAACAAATTTCTGCTAATTCCTCTTTCCATTGCTCAAATAGTTAAATTCACTACCCTAGTGCAAGTATGAATCCACTCAGAACTGTGAACTGAATCATAAATTAGGTCAAACTAAAACCTAACAATTAATCAAGTTTGATAATGCAGTTTGATTATAATTTTTTCTCCATAGCCAAGTTAGAGGTAAGTGAGAAGGATCTCAGCCCTGCTGCAGCTCTTTCTTTTAGCTCTTCCAGTGGTACTGGAGATGTATCAAGTCTTTCACTGCTGCAGATCCTTTTAATGTGTGACTTAAAAGAGATAAACATATCTTAATAAACTATGCGTATACAGAAGAAAACTGAGTTTGTCTTTTTCTTTCTTTTTTACCTCAGAGATTTGGTAATGCCCATGCACTGACCCTCAGACACAAAGGTAAACAGGTGATAGCAACATTAGTTAGTAAGTTCCTGCTCACTGCAGGAAAAAAGGAAAATTATCTATGACGTTAGCACAAAGATCTGAAAAGACAGGAAAAGATACCATTTGTTATACCTAATCTGCATCTTCAGCCATCTAAGCAATATGAAGAATCTGACCCTTCTGTACCTTAGAAAATTTTGCTCCAGATTTTCCTTAAATTCTCCAGTCCAGGTTTCTCACTACTGTCTTGTCCGAAGTGGAAGACCACTGTGGTTGAAAGAGCTATCATGCTCTTTATCATGCCCAGTACAAAAGGGATGGAGTTACTGAAGAGTCTTCAATGAAAGGCCGCAATGATTAAGTGACTGGAGCCCCTGTACCCTACCTGAGGGTAGGCAAAAAGAGCTGGGACTGTTTAGTCCAAGGAGGAAAAGGCTCAGGGAAACCTCATCAATGAGTATCAGTATCTGAAGGGAGGTTGTAAATAAGAGGGTTCTTTTTTTCACTGGTGTCCAGTGACAAGCCAAAAGGCAGCAGGTACAAGCTGAAATGTAGCAGGTTCCACCTGAACAGAAAGGAAACATTTATTACTTTTTTTACAGTGATGGTGACCGTGCACTGGTGTAGATTGCCAAGGGAAGTTTGAAGGTCTCGACTCTTGGAGATATTCAGAGGTTGTTTGGACAGCACAAGTACTGCAATATTACAGATTTGTTAATTCTTGTCAGAGTTCTGAAGAAGTTTCATTAACAGCAAAGTATACATATGTTTAAAGTAACTGCAGTGATCTGCATTTCCCCTAGAAACAGGAGACGATATTTATTAATTTTCATGTAACATCAGTTTTTCTTCAAAGGAAAAAGCAACAGCTAGGAACAGTCAACAGAATGTAAGCGCTTATTCACTATACTGCACACACAAGTGCCCAATTGTACAAATTATAATAGACTCTATACCACAAGAAAAACTGACAAAGACAAAACACCAACAATTAAGTGCACTCCTTTCACCTTGCTACATTCCATCATGGCCACACACTTCTTTTCTTATAGATTTCTCTATACAGAAGGGTTACATTCAGCCTGTGGTCCTCCATGCATATGCTGTATACTTGTCAGATTTTATATCACTCATCACCACACTGCCTTTCTTATAAGTATGAAGTTAAGGATCATTCCTTTATTTGAAGACCATGCAAATAAGGACTGACAGCAGGGGGAGCGCTCGACATGAACAATGAGGGAAAGAGCATGAAGTATTTCTACACCGACTTTTCCACACTCTGTAAAAACAACATAAGTTTATGGGTAACTGTGAAGCCAAAGCTGAGGAAAAGAGAACAGAAATGAGGAATTAAATACCAGTTCCCATACCTCTCTAAGCATAAAGCAGTGCCTTTTTGCTGCTGTATAAAAAAGTTAAGCTAGAAGTTTGGAAAACAACTACAATATCCATTAATATCGGGATCTCAATACTGCTTTAACCCCAACAAATGAGAAATCCATCCAAATTCGCATCTTCTCCAGTTCATGGCTGCATCTCAAAATCCCTCTGTCCTGTGTTCAGCAGTAGCAGTCATTTTTATCCTTCATAGGGACTGGTGCAGTGCTGTGTTTATGACTTTCGGTCTAGGAACAGTACTGATAATACCGACGTTTGTAGCTACTGCTTAGAATGTTTACACTTATCAAGAACTTTCTGAGCCTCATGCTCTGCCCTGGAAGGAGGGAAAGCCGGGAGGAAGCAGGGGCAGGACACCTGACCCAGGCTGGCCAAAGAGGTATTCCATACCATAGCACATCATGTCCAGGATGTGAACTGGGAGATACCCGGAAGGGCTAGCTCTCTCTCTCTGCTCGATCGGCAAGTGGTGATTGTATTCTCTTCCCTTGTTACTTCCCTTATCATTGTTATTACTGGTGGTAGCAGCAGCGGTTTGTGTTATACCTCAGTTACTGGACTGTTCTTATCTCAACCAGTGGGAGTTGCATTCTTTCGATTCTCCTCCCCATCCCTCCGGGAGTGGGGAGAGGGGGAGGACAGGTTGTGGTGGGGGAAAACGAGCAGGCTACATGCTTTTCTAATTTACGACTAAGCTTAAACCACGACACCCTCCAACAATCAAAGGGGATCTTTCTGCACAACAAAATCAAATCTAAACACTTCTATGGTCTGTTTCGGGAGAAGTTGCAAGGCTAGATGCTATTCCTAGCATACGCTTTTGAAGACATCAAGACTTGCATTTGCAGAAGCTATTAGGGTTTCACGGTTTCTAAGTAACGTGCTTGAAAGACCAATGATATATTCATGCTAATGTTTTCCACACTTTAGCATCATTCCTGCACACGGTCACCAAATAGCATCAAATGTCCAACAGATAACCCTCTGAAGAGCTATAGCTGCTTTTTGATGGTAGCTCCACAGCTCTTTGAGTATTTGGTACTTACACATTGGATAAACAGTCCAGGTCATGTAACTCATACTAAATAAGCCAATTTTTCAGATTCTCTCTTCCTGTTTGCCCTCCAGCACACAAACATACGTGACAACTATCAGAGCCAGTCTCTTAGACAGAAAGAAAACATTTCTGAAGATATACATTCTAATGTGGTACAAAAGCCCCAAACTATCATGATTTCCATTTCAGAATCCATTAAATATTTACCTGCTCCTTCTCAGACTAGTAATCAAAATGTATCAAATGCAGAAGTTACTAATGCAACAATCAGCTTAATGCACACTCATCTTGTTACGGCAAAGAGCTAAGGAAGTCAGAATAAATTTAACACACAAGTATAAAAAGAGTAGCCAAAATTTTATTTAAAGAAACATGTTCAAATACAGCATTGAAAACAGACAGTAGAATGCCAATAGTCAGCAAACTTATGCTGAGTTATGTTTTCTTTGATAAACTAGCACCACTGAATCACAAGTTACAGACTAAATTGTTCCTAGAGGTGTAAAAAGCTGCCACCATTAAAAATCTCAATTTACTCCGCTTAAAGAGATGAAAGGAGTTTGAAACACAGTTTTTCTTATCTACCCATTGTTCAAGTTACCCATAAAAGACAGTTTGTTCATAAGCCTAAACATCCTGATCTGAGGGGAAAAAACATCTAAAAGTGAGCTCCACAAGCCTTTGCAAACTAAACAAGTAAGAAATATCTACTGTGTTATAAGTATACACAGTACAATACATACAAGTCTGATCTTACAAAGTGAGAGCTTCTTAGCCCTTGAAAATACTAAACCAACTACAAAATTTCCTGAGTGGTTAAGAAACTGTCTCAAGCAGTTTGTCAAATTCCAAAACCACTGATCTGTTCCATGGCACTGCATCTTAAACTTGCTCATAATGGGAAAGAACCCAACACTTTATCATGAAACTGATTTCTAATCCTAATTTCTTATTCAGGTCTAGTGGCAATCTGCTATCTATTTCAATGTCACAATACCTTAACATATCTCTAGACTGTAAACTATTTAAAGTGCTGAAAGCACGATTAAAGAATAGAGTTTTGTATCTATTCTCCAGTACACCCTTCTCTGGCACTGACAACAGTAGCCAAATATTTATAGGTCTATCAGGTCAAAATGGCACAGATTCATTTGTACCTGCTCAGGTAAGCGCACACAGATGCACACATGCACTTTGCTTTAAAGACCTGCCCCTAAACATTAAAAAGCTTATTCTTGATTAGGCAGCTTCAAGAATTCATTACAAATAGTTTAATGCAGACACCCGGAATTCACAAAGACCTTGATATAAAATATTTAAAATGACTGTGAGATTGTGGATTAGGTTTTAAAATGATGGTATCTAAGTGTTGCTCTGGAATACACAGAAACAAAGTCTATGCCTTCTCACTCTTTATCAAGTGACATCCAGGTTACAATAGACCACGTGATTTACCATCACAGTTAACACAGCATATGTGAGCATACACATATATATAACACCATCCCAGTATTTGTTCCTCTATTAGAGACCATCTGCAGTCTGAATGAAAATAACACTATTTGAAGAACGTCTCAAACAATATCCTTCAGGACTAATACATACAAGTGCAAGAAATAGCAAAACTGAACTGCGCCTCAACCGGAATACAGACTTCCACTGGAACACGTTAAAGTGGCTTCCTTTCTACTCTCGTCTCTATCACACAGTAATTTCAACATTTTACAATGTACTGTGGCACCACCTTGTGGCAGCTTTTTAGATTGCACTGTTGTCATTGAGACTGAATGAAGCCCAAGTTGTCCCCGCTGTCTCCCAGGTCGGCAAAGATAGGAAAGCCAGTAAGAGGCACAGAGAGGGGGTGGAGGGAAGATTGCAGCTTCTGCTCTCACGATGTTAAGAATGGAGGAAGACATGGAAAACTCCATAAGACAAACAGGCACATAACTGAGCTGCCATGGTAAAGAAGAGATTTCAGAAAGAAAAACACAGAAACCCAGATACTGCTAAGCAGACTGGAGACAGCAGTCTGAAAAAGCATTTGTTTTAGCTGACCTGGCTGGGCCTGTATTTAATTAGTGCCTCTTCTGGTTTTGGATATTTTTAGAGACACCAAAATATAATAGCACTGTTTCAAGGATCTTTTGTTCTGCTTCTCACACAGCCATCTTCATCCTCCTTTCCACATCACTGCATAAAATGAGCTTTCTGCTCTGAAACAAGATGTACCATCTGTTTAGACTTTGTGTTTTGGTTTAGGTGAATCCTAGGGTATTGAAGTTTAGGTACAATTTATTTATTGCAGCTTTGACTGATTTGAAAACACAGAGAAGGAAGGAGAACTCTTGTTTGAAAATGGCAGTCAACAGGTTGTTTTATTGTGTGTAACTAAGAAGTTCTGGGTTCCTACAAATTAATACCTTGAATATGAAGCAACTTGCCATATTCCAGCTGAACTTCTGTTTTGTTCACTAACTATAAGCATAAACTTAGTGTAAAAAAAGATTAAATCCTGGCAGAGAAATTGGGAATGAATGAGAATATCCTGGGAATGAATGAGAATGTCTCCTCCCCGTCCCTCCGGGAGCAGGGGGAGGAAATGGGGAGTGAGTGAGCAGCTGCGTGGTTCTGGGTTGCTGGCTGGGCTTAAACCACTGTCCTGGGTTCAGCAGTAGCAGTCATTTTTATCCTTCATAGGGACTGGTGCAGTGCTGTGTTTATGACTTTCGATC
>WYDI02035400.1:0-110885 GCA_009867235.2 Psittacus erithacus
CTGAAAGTTAGAAACACAGCACTGCACCAGCCACTAAGAAGGAGAAAAAATGACTGCTACTGCTGAACCCATGACAGGGTGTAGAAGGTTTGTACTGCTGTTCCCTATAGAAACACAAGAACACATGTGAATATCAAAGCTACTTCTCTTTCAGGGACATTTTTAGCACAACACTTCTGTTTTCTCACTAGATGCAGTGGTACCAAAACTCTTCACTGGCACCTTCCACTAGTCCAAAATTAGCAACAGCAGTAAACCAAGGCAGCCATTCCTGGGTTGAACTTCACATCAGTAAATATGCCGATCATCTCTTAGCCTGTTAAAACAAGCATCCTGTATCTCCAATTCATACCAGACAGCTGTAGAGTACCAACTCTGCACTTCAGGAGCGTGGAAGATATCGCCCATTATTTCCTACAGATGGGACAAGTGCCTGTGACTATACAGGGAGAGAGAGGTTGTCTTCACCTCTGCAGGAAGACACCTCCCAAATTTAGTAAAGGTTTATCCTTACAATTGCTTTGCCACATACAAGAGCTGCTTGTAATAAAATGTCACCTACTTTTCCAGTACAAACCAAATGAGCTTACCTGAGAAAATAATTGCCAACTATTAAAAGACTACTGTTGGAGCTTGAGAGGACTGTTAAAATACAGAGAAAGATGAACCACATTCTTCCTGAATTGATACTTCAAACAAAGCCTACTTGTGTTTTGAAATGCTGCACTCGAACAATGACCGGTTGTTTTTGTTAAGTTTCAGGCTGAGAGCCATGTAATCATTTTCTAAGAGCAGCATTCCTTTGTTGCTCATGGAAATGCTGGAAAGAAACCCAGGTGATTCAGCTGGTCTCCGTCTTAGTCAGCAGAGGAGTCTCTGCCCATTTCTCTTCAAGCCCACAGTGAAGAATGCCCAGCTTGAGACCAGACCAGGCAACTCTGCTTCTGCCAAGGAGTCATCCCTAAGGAAAAACCTTACTCTTCATTGTCGCCTCAAGTCTTACATCAAATAGCAACCTACATTTGCTGTTTTGTTAAAAGCAGATTTTTAACAACTATCACAGACCTTGAAAATTCCCTAGAATGGACAAACTTGGGGAAGACTTTCTCCAGCCACACTGCATTGAACTTATGCTGCTGCACCCTCCTTTTGCTTACTTTGTCTCATTTTCCTTTGATCACTCTGTCTTGATAAGTGCTCAGATGCAGCACTTCCAGTGTACTCTCAACTCTCAGGAAGACAAGGCATTAAAGTACAATCCAGTTGTGTCCTTTGCCATGAAACCTTTGCAGCATGTGTTAGCGTGGAGGGCTGCATCATCCACTGACACCACTTACCCCTCAGCCTGAATTAAAACCAAGCGCTGTGAAATGCTGCTCTAATTACGCTGTCTAGAACGGCCGATTCACTGTTCATTAAGAAGAAAAGTCAGATTACTGAATCCCCTTCTCATCAATCTCTGTTCATGGTTACTCTGATGATCAGGTCAGAATTAAGTGAGACTGTTTATGAAAAACAGAACCTGGAAGATGGTCTCACCTAGGACGTGACTGCTTATCCTTGCAAGTCACAGCCTCAAACACACTGGAGATGGAAGATTAGCAAGGCAAGTGTTAGTTGAAGCACATACCCGTGTCAGAAAGCAAAGGGAAAGATGCAGCAGTCACCTACTCATTGCAAAGCATCCAATGCATAGTTCTGTCTGAAAAGAGGTGGAAAAGCTGTTCTTGGAGAGCAAACACGCAGTAGAAGGTTAGTGCCAGCCAAGGCAGCCTAGTTTGCACCAGCCACAGCAAGGGGGCGAAACAGCAGCTTTACCCCAGTGTGCAGGTGTCTGTGTCCAAACAAGGCAGCAGTGATGGACAATCCAGGTAGTCACCACATGCACACCTGGTCTTGCAATCCTGCCAAAGAGCTGACCAGAGCTCCACAGCAACCATCATTTCTCATCCATATACCAATCCTCAAAATAATGCCAAACTCCAACTTACCAGTTTCGGTGATGAAGCAGGGGTATATTGTTTAGGCCTCAGAAAACATAACATGTAAGGAAAAAAAAACCCAATCTATTCCATACACCTTAAATTGCATTTCAAGTACAGTTTTGCAAACCCAAATCAGAAAATAAGACGAGGGGAATCTGGTCTCTAGGCCAGTGATCCAGAGCTAGAAAGCACTACTATTAGAATCAGGACTGAGACTGAAGACCCTGGTTTGTTTGTAAAACTGGTTAGCTAATGTCATTAGAAAGCAATAAAGAATAAGCAAGAGTAGAATCAGACTCCACAGCTATCTAAGCAAAGGACAGTTTAATAACTGTACTCAGGATATGTTTTAAAAGAAAAAAGAAATCACTTTATGGATTAGATTGCAGCCTGGGCAATATTCATCTATCTCATACTTGGCAAAATGGTTTGAGGAAGAGGGTTTCAACATAGTAAACACAGCTACTTCACAGCAAGATTTATTAATACATCCAAAAGAAAGAAAGAAAATCATTTTGTCACACTATATACAGATAATACATACAGTGTTTTATACACATATTACATCAGTTTTTACACAAGAAAAATATACATAAAAATGTAAACTTTTGTATACAAAAACCCTTAAACAAATTAAACAAGGACCAGATAACAAAAGGAGACCAATCTATTATCATTTCATTTTTTTTTCTTTTTTTTTTTAAATGGTAATACAGTACATTCATTGAGAAGTATGAGGAACATGAGAGCCAACCTTTCCTATTTAAAGGGAAAGTACAAACACGAGCTTCCCTACCCGCCCCTGGAATGCTGTCCGTGAGCCTCCAGCACTAGAAGCAGTAGTGTGAGCTGCTATCGCTGCCAGGCACCCCACAGGAAGGGACCCTTCTTCTTGGGCATCCTCATGCACCACACTCTCCAAAAGCGATACATCCACAGAAGGAATCTGGACTGGGCTTTTTGTGAGCATTAGCTAGTCTTTCAGCTAATACCACGAGACGGGATGCAGCAATGCAAGTTTGTATGTTCCCTTTAAGCAGTCATTAAGTGGATTTAGCTTTGCTGGAGTAAGTTGTTTATTTTTCCCAATGTACGGTATGCTGAACACATGTCAGGGATGAGAGGGAAGAAGGAAGGGGTGTAAGAGACTGCTAATCCTTGCTACCATGCAGTTACTTCAAAATCAGGTACGTTTGCAAGCTACAATTCACTGGTTCAAAAGACACTGCCTCACCTTTGCTTTCCCACTGCAACTTGTTTTACTTTTTAAACTCTAGTGGCCAAACAACTGTACGAGGCTCTTTGTTACAAGGCTGTTTCTGATATCAAAGTGTGATCAAGCTACCTTTAAAATGACACCAAACACAAACTTCTCTGAGACAGCCTTAAAAAGAGTGAGCATTCCCTCTAAGCACTTTGGATTGTCCACTTGCCACCTTCTCTTTTATTAAATTTGGGATATTTACCCTTAACTGCAAAGAAGATACTGGTTGAGATCCTGACATCTGTTTTGCTGCACTTGCAGAAAAACATTTCATGGAATTGGAAGGAAAAAACCCAACAAAACCCAAACCCACAACAACAAACCCAAACCCTAAAACCTCAGGAATCAAATAAGAAGGGAACTACTTAATATGGTGACGAAAAAACTATTGCAGAAACTCATTGGAAACAAACAAACTATAGATTCCAACGATGGCTTCTCACATTAAATAAGTTAAAGACTTGTTACAGACATCTTCAGTAAGAACATCCATCCTCCACGAAGCATGTTAAAATGTAACACAATAGTGATGCACTGGTACTTCTCCCAAAAAGGACAGAAGGACATGAAATCTTAGTGACATCAGTACTACTAAATGTAGGAGGTGAACAATGATTTACAAAAGAAAAGTAATGAGGGAAAAAGCTCTGTAAAAGAAACCATGAATCATTAATTATATATTATATATATGGACAAAAGGGGGACAGGGCAGAATGCAATTACAGTACGCCCCAGAAGCCTCTGAAGGAAATAAATACATAGAAACTTTTGTTTCCATTTCTTTTTTATGTCCATATAAGCGATGGTGGGAGTAAGGGCTTGTCTGCTTGCTTTTGCTTTTTTGTTTTCCTTTTTTTTTTTTCTTTTTTTTTCCTTTTTTTTGTTTAAATAACAACCCTTCTAGTAAAAATTCAAAAGACAATTAGATGGCTTTAGATAATTAATAAGAGTCTCCTTTTTAAAATAAAACTTTGATAACACATTTCTCCATTTCTTCTATATAATGCAGCTTCAGTGAAAATATGTCATAAGGGAGAGCAATTTGCAAAGAGTAGGGGGAAAAAATTGCCAACCAAGGTTCATAACATATACACATGTATATGCAGGACATCTACACTCTATATACATATTTAATATACGTATGCATGAGTATATATCAGGAGAGAACCAACAGGTACGTTCTCCACATACATAAACTGAAAGAGCGTAATATACGTGTGCGTATAAATACGTATTATACACACACAGTACAGACATACCCATACACACGCCCCAACATATGTATCATAGAAATCGTTGTGTATGATTGCATGAAAGCTCAGATGGAACAGCACACCAGTTACCTTTTTCTAATAGAAATGCAAGGAAGACAAAACTCCATGGCTGAATTGTGGCCAAGAAAAAATCGTGCCATATCCATGCGGAAAACGTGGAATGCAGTACGACTCGATGACCGAACTGGAGCAGCATTCTCCATTGAAACTGAAGCCTAAGTTAGCCAGGAGTTTCAACAGTGCTTAAATGTGACTGAGCAGGTTCTGACAGCTGCTTTCTGCTAAAAGGATACAGAAGCTCCACTTAGCCAGAAAACAGAAAATAAAACACTTAAAACCACAATGCACTTATATAAGCAAGATCATTCAGTACACAACTGGATGCAAAGTGCTAGCACGTTAACGGTCAACTCTGCAGCTCGTTTTAAAATCTGTTTGATGGTAAAATATAACAAGCTGTATTTCTCTTGATATGTTTGATGACAACCCCACTGCTCAGAACAGAGCACAGGGCTGCCTTGTGCTTACTGCCTGCACTACGGGAAACACAAACCAAACTCCCTTTTTCTCCCTGGGGCTGAAAACTGAAGATAGTTTTCGGTGCATTCATTTTTCTACTTTTGAACATTTCCCTTTAAAATACAATGCCAGGTTAACCTTTTAGTATGCTAGGAAGCTTTGCATCAGGTTCTAAGAAAGGTTTGTGTTCATTTGCAAATCACTGTCATACTCAAGCACAACCAAACAGCTGGGAAATTCCGCATAAGTTCAAGCAAGTGCTTAGGGCCCAATTCAGCTTCCACTACAGTCACCAAGAGAATTTCCCTAATGCATAAGCAGAGCTGGATTGGGCCACTAAACCTGACTGCTGACAGCAAAAGAAACAGTACAGATGCAGGGATAAGGAGGAGCTGGAATGGAGGCAATGGAGCAGAGAAGCAGAAGAGGTCGGCATTGCAAGAGGCTTC
Organism: Psittacus erithacus; assembly: GCA_009867235.2. Classification (NCBI taxonomy): domain Eukaryota; kingdom Metazoa; phylum Chordata; class Aves; order Psittaciformes; family Psittacidae; genus Psittacus; species Psittacus erithacus. Next base: position 5,492 of record WYDI02035400.1, read on the forward strand.
AATGAGTATTAATATAGAATAAATGAAAGCAAAAACGTACCAAGGAAACTCCACTGTGAGGGCTGAGGTAACACAGATCAATGGTGACCAAGCTCATATCAGTCACTGATGTCATCCAAATCCCTCAGAAGAACTGAAACAACCTTGTTTGGCACAAGTGCTTACCTGTTACACGTATGTTACGTGGATAGTCTCTCTCTTTAGCTCACACACTTGCTCATGTTACAACTAATGTACATGTGTGTGATACAATGTATACCCCATCTATACATCTGTATTCATGTATATATAGATCTAGATTGATTGCATTCATACGTATTTATTGTACATCATGAGGGCAAGTCCACATTCCGCAAAGTGCTACCAACATCTCATATACAGATATATCTCTCTGTACAGGTATACACAAAAATGGGTATATTCTTCACCGTAAAGGCATAAACGATTTATGCTTGTAACTCCCATTACCATCAAATAAGCAGAAGGAAAGGCCTCTGACAACTTCCACCTCCCTGCCCTTTCACTTGTATGTGTATGTGCCAGAAACGAATTGCGGGGAAGAGGAAAGGGGGAGGGATGACTGGGGGGTGTTGATAGGGAGGGGGATATTAAAAAATATATAATTGAAAATTATGATTTGATTTGCAACTGCTTAAAAAATGCCTTCAAAAAATTCAAGTGTCTGTGCAATACTGGAAGCTCTGTTTTTCTAAACAGATTTCTAAAGTCACCAGGATCATCATCATTAAACGTGATACTGTATGAATAAATAACAATTAGGTTGCTTTCTCCAGCCTAAACAGAACAGTATGAAAAATAAGCCAATCTGTAAGAATGTTTCTGACTTCTCACAATTGCAAGTGAGAACTCTCCATAAAGAAATCTTCCATATCCAATTACAGGGGGGAGGGAGGGGAGGGAAAAGTTAAATGGCCATAATTAAATTCAGAATTTCACAGCGCAAGTTAAACTCCCTGGATTGAAAACGTATTTTGTTCTGCAATGCCACAACAGCAATTTTGGGACAAAATTAATATACACAAAAACCCTCGCGAAAGAAAATAATCTACTTTGAAGACAAGATCCTGTTACAGAACACAAACAGTGCCCCTTACAACCCAATTTGAAAACACAAGTACACTGATTGACAACATTTTCCAAGTCAGACCACAGGAGATTCGGGTATTAATTTGCAAAGATACAGCAATTCCCATGCCTCCCCATCCATCAAATGCAAACCTTCCCATTTCAATTTCTCCTGAAAAACATCACTCATTTCTCACATCTCTCCTCCTCCCCCATTAGTTTTATTTCAAGGCTGTCTTTGGGAGCTTGGTATTTTCATGGCATTTTAAACAGGGCTCAATGCAACTCATTTAAAAAAACAGTAAAATTGACATGATATCAGAGTTAGCCTTATAACACAAGATTATGTAGTAGAGAGTTTCAGTTATTTATACAACAGTGAGGACATAACAACCCCCTACTAAATAATCACATTTCCACAATACATTCCATCACCTCTTCACTACTTTTCCCTTTACAGAACTATGACCTACATTACAATATACACATTCGTTTCGCACATACATCCCCCCCAATGCATATTTTTTGTGTGTATATATAATACATGCACACAAGCAGTCTAATTCTATTTATAAGTCACAGTGGGAATTCCTTTGTGAGGAAAGGAGGGGAAAAATTCCTGAATAAGACACTGTAGATTCCTAATGTTCTGACTTTCAAATTCCAACTCACAGAGCTAACTGGAAATAAATACATTAAAAAAACAAAAAGAAAGAAAGAAAAGGTCTTACAAACTTGGTTCACAACTTCCAGCTACAGTAGTTGGATTTTTTTAATTTGATCTATTTACCCTGTAACTAAATTTCTAATCATAGGTACAAACCACAGATAAATTATTGCAGAATGTAACACTCAATTTAAAAAGAGTTATAGGAACAGTAATATAAGGGTTAAAAAGAGTTCTATGCTTGTTGATACAGGATACCATTTTATTTTATTTATATATATATCTATATATAGATATAGATATCTGCAAGGTAGCAAAGAATAGCTGTACACCTTGACACGGCAAAGATCCAGTGTAAAAAGGTGCTTCACTAGTTTGTTTTTCAAAAAAAGCTTGTATATAATTTTATAGCTATTAAAAACACATATGCAACATAATTCATTACACTCAATACAGCTTTAGTATAAAACTTATAATTTATGAGGTGATGTTAATAGCATAAATTAATATACCATTTCTCTTAAAATCTACAATAAGTATTCTGAAAGCTCATTGGGGAAGGGTATCTTTAAATAAAAAGTTTAAAGCTGAGCGTGATGAAAAGGATTCTGTACGCTGAACTTGAGGTGAGAGCCCCGAGAAGAGAAAGAGTCCCTAAGCCAGACACTGTGGACTATAAAACTGAACAAAGATTTCTTCTTCTTGCGCTCTCACTTAGGTGACGCTCTACCTTAAATTATTATTTACTTTTAAAACTATTCACTTTTTTTTTGGTATTTTTTTTGTTTTGTTTTGTTTTTTTTGTTTTGTTTTTTGTTAACTGCCCTTATTTCTACAAGGAATCCCTGAGACATACCCAAAACTGTACAGTGAAGGTCATCACTGTTCAGAGAAACTGGTTCAACCCCTTCTGGTAGGATGTAGCTATTCTGCATGAGAATCGAACCGTCCATCACTTTAGAATGAATCTATTTGCATGGGAACCAACCACACCATTTAAGACGCAAGTTAGAGAGTCATTTCAGGGTAAATCAGTCCATTCCAAGACAGAAGCCAATGCCATCGCAGTTAGCTACATCAGAGCAATCTGCACCAAAGTTAAAGTTTTCCAGAGGATATCTGGGAATGTTACCTATCCAGAGTTCACCCCTGTGGGCACCAGCTGACAACGACAGAAAGCAGGTAAAACATTAGCATTACTCGACCAAGGTCAACACATGTATGTGGTCGATACACAGGTACTCTGGTCATCTCACTGTGTGTGTGTTTGGGGGACTAGCAGGGAGAAGGAGTAGGAAGAATGCATTTTTCTGTATCAGGTAAGTACAGTTTTAAGGTCAAAAGCCCAAGTTTCCTGTTCACTTTCAAACCAAATTCTATGAGCCAGAGTAGACTGAAAGATGCCAACACTTACTTCAAGGAGACAGAAAAAGAAAGCCTTCTACAACTCTTGCAATCTGTCTATAGCCAAGCCCACTTTCTCCATTCATGCTTCCACTATATTACCTTATTCCACAGTAGACAGACAATGAGTATGCAAAAGCAAAATACGACAGGGGAAAGCAAAGAACCCAACAACCATGAGAAGTAGCAGAACAGCAAGGAAAAAAACCTCCCAAAACAGTCACTAATGTGTTTTTTTTTTTTCTTTTTTAAAAAAGGGCTGAAAACATGAGTAAGAAAATTGTCAAAAGACATGTCGTTCATAACTCCTTCTCCTCCACCAAACTCTTCTTTCCCAACAACAGTGCTTTTGTCTAGTTTTAAAGACAAAAGCAAAACTTCACCTGATAGGGCTAAAGGCCTCTCATGACCAGGCCTCTTCTCCTAAAGTCTAAGCTTTGTAAACAGAAATGTAGATTTTTCCACCAAGTCTCCTTACTTTTATTTGGGCTTGCGCATATTAAGAAGAATAATTTACGTTTTTCTTCATGACTTTCTACTGATGCACTTCTTAAAAGAAGAGGAACTTGTGAGAAGGTAAACTCCTGCTAAAAATACCTGCACATTAACTGTTAGCATGTGCAGTGCTGTAAACAATGTTGCACCCACAGCATATAGTTTATGGCATATTAGCGTGCTGTGAGGCATCATCTTACTCACTGATTTGAGAAATACTCTGATCTATTGCTCTGTCTTTCTAGCATCTGACATGCATGTTATGAATTGCAGGAATCTCTCCTTTTCATTTTACAGCTGTATTTGCTCAGGACCACAGAAGACTTACCAGTTAGCATTACTTACACTGGAGAACTATCTCAGAATGGGAGAATAAAAGAACAAAGAAGAATGTAGAGGGGAAGGAAACAAAGGAGGTATAAGAATCCCACAACACCCCATCTCATAAACATTGCCCAGAAGATCAGAAACACCTGAAGATCAGGTCGGCACACTAGCCCAAAACTATTCCTTCAGTTAGTATTGTCACCACCACTGGACCTTGCAACAGGCCTGCACTGAGAAGCTTTCACAGGAAATGGTAAAATACAAAATCAAGACTAAACATCCTACCAGGGAGGCTGTCCAGACACCCACACCAGTGCCTCACTGCAGAAGGTCACTGCAGGTAAGCTCTCTACTGTTTGTCTGTTGAAAGCACCTCCTGCCATCAAACATATGACCTACAAGTCTGAAAGAGATTCAACTGCAGGTAGCTGGCTCTTCTAAGAATTCTCACCTCCCTGCACCAAGGCTCATACTGTTGGAGAATTCACCAGCTCAATACAGCACAAAGACAGTGAGAAATACTCCTGGAGCCCTGCTAATGCCTACAAGGAAACACAGCAGTTAAAATGCTGTAGGAGCTCAGGGAGGAGCTGGAGTTCAGAGGCAGACAAACAACACATGTACACAACCATCAGGGCCATGTTCTCAGTGAAGACATCTGTCTCCTGTTGATTATACTGCTTCATGAGATGTCTTTCCTGGCAAGCAGATTCAATCCCAAACTGTACTTTGATGTGCTCACAGTTACACTTCAAACTGAATTTGGCAACTGGCTTACAGGTTCAACCCTAGGCCCTTTGCCCCAGCCATGCCTCTGAAGCCAGTAGCAGCACACTGTGCCTAACAATTCAAACAAAACTTCCCATTATTCAATACCCATCTCCTGCCAGGAAGACAAAACCAAAAAAAGCCACTTCCCTTGGCTTCTCTTCGCTATTACGGATGACTCTCCTCTGATATTTTTTCCTTACATTTGTACTCTAATACCATCTCTGAGTTTTGCCTAGCAAGTGATAAGCTTCTCAGGGCCTTCCAATGCCCTCCAAATGAGTACTGCAAATTCTCATTTCACTAACCTGCTGAATGAAGTGGGCAGTCTAGCTGGTGCCATCTTCTTCACCCCAGTGCCCAAGGCAGACCTGCAACTGTGCTACCTCTCAGAGTTATCAATTTAAAGCTTCATGCCAACCACAGAGAGAAGAATGCTACTAACAAGAACGGAATTAAGCAAAAACCTGGAGGAACTGGAAGGAAGGAAGGAGACAAAATGATATGTCTTTTCCATCTTCTTGCATCAGACATATAACTTCCTGTATCATAGTAACTATGAGGCTAAAGAAAAATCAACTTTGAGGTATCCAAGCGCACAAGGCTCCCCTCAAAGTTGGCATACAGTCTTCCTAAGTGAAAGGAAACATTAAAGTGTCTCTTACACAATGCCTCAAACACCAGGAGAGCATGAGGCTGTTCCTGTACATTGTCGAAGTTCATCCCATGTTAAGTACTTTTGTACAAAGACTAATGGAGGTGCTATTATTACAAAAAAATGACGTTCCTGGTATTTTATTCCAAGTCTATTTTTTTTTCTCAGTTCTTTAAAACTCAAATCTTATGTAAAGAAATTAACTTTTAGGTTCAACAACCTTTATTCCATTTGTTAATACATAAAGGGCACGACAGGCATTGACCATCTCAAATCAATGGGCTGAAATTGCTACACTGGCTCTTTGGTGAAAGGGTGATTAGAGTGCTAATTGCTATATGAGATGATACTCCAAAACCTCTGCGAGAGAGCATGGATTCTACTTAGGAATCACATAAATAATGGCCTCAAGGACCACCTTAACCAGAGCTGCAATATTTCCTAGAGGAAGAGGTGTGAAACATCTCTGGCTGCACATACCTCTTAGACTGGATCTCTCACATCCAACAATAAGACACTGATTCACTGAAGTCAACAGGTTGTGTGGGTGCAGAAGCCCACCTGGAATGATCCACCATGTAAAGCTAAGATCAAGACCCGTAACTGCTTAGAAGGCTGTAAGCATGAAATCAGCGGCAGTGAAAAAACAGGAGGTGAACCAGGAAAAGGCAAGAGCGGTGGCCCATTTCAGAGTTCTGTGTCAGACAGGACAGAGGGATTCCTATTTCAAATGTATACAAACCAAAGTCTATTTTTAAAAGTGCAGCTTTATTGCACACTTAGTTTGCTCATTGAAAAATGTTATGTAGTCACTTTCCAGGGAAGAGTCATCAAGGATTATACAAAAATTGAAGTCTAAGTTGGGGAAGAGAGTTGCTATCCTAGGCTGCCTTAAAGGAATGTAAGTAGGTACATAATGGCCATTGATTTCAAATGGGAATTATGGACCTGTAGAGCTCTTCCAGATTTTGAAATTCCCTGTCTAGGAGCTGGGTTCTGTTCCCAGTTTATTCCAGACCAGTACAACCTCACAATGACCTCAGACCAAATTGCTCCTCTGTAACTTATACCAAAGCGACCATGCAGAACTTGACTCTCTGTTCCTCTGTTCCCTTCCCCTCACCCCCTGCATTTGCTAAGAAAGAGAAATGTAATGTGGGGCAAATATACCTTGCACTAGCTGCAGCTTCTTTAAAGTTTGGTGGGCACAAGAACGATTTCAAGACCAAAGTCCTGAAACAAATTTACAGAAATTAACATCCTCTAAAATGACATGAATACAGAGGCAGATTAAAGAGTTAACCATTTGGTATGCTAATTCTCCACTCTTTTTCAGCCAGTCATCCAAACACATTTAAGAAGGTATACAAACACAACAAAATTCATTTGCAAATCATTTCCTCAACAAAGTATGGGGAACATAATACAAACATAAATAAATGCCTTGTCAGATTTGCCTCATTTCACAATACCACTGGGCATTCCTCAATCAGCAGGACAACCACAAGCAGGATTTCATAGGCTTCAACTTTTTACATGATTTAAAAACATTTAAATGTTACAAACATATTTAAATCACCACTTAAAAATATTCGGCTTATATAATTAAGATCTATTTTACCAAGTATGAAATAAGGACTTCGTAACAACAGAAGCATGAAAATAATTTTTGTTTCCTCCACCCACGTAACACTTGCAATTTCAGAAAAGAACATATGCATCATTCATACTCCTTTGTATTTAAGGAGGTCAAATCTTTCAAGAAAAGAGGGATAGAATGATTGCTATGACAGTAAGAAGACACAAGACCTATCCAATTTAAATTCTGTTTCTTAGCAAGATGGAAGGAGAGGTTTGGGTCAGAGATTCTGGTGTGGGCCTGACTGCTAACAAAATGAATTTCTATAGCAACTTAACTTCATTCACTGATCCCTTGCTCAAATGATTTATTAGGCCTCCCTGTTACCCGTGCTTGGTATCTCTTAATTTGCTGAATTAGACTTAGAATACATGCAGGCAAGATGTTTTACTGTAATGCAGAATGAAATCTGTTAGTAAGAGACTGAAATGTGGGATTTTCCATTCTCCCTTATCTGCATCTCAGAAGCCAACAGAGTAGAGACTTGTTACATTAAGTAGGAGCTACTTTCAGAGTTAGAGTACAGTAGCAAGTTTGAGCCCTATAAAGCCACAAGCAAGTTCCTTTTTCCCCTTCCTGATAAAGAGATGCAATTAAACACACTAAGAATTTCCGCTGCTGTTATCTCTTGAATTAAAAAAATAAAATAAAATAAAAACATAAAAGCTAGTGGACTTCTTTAAGAACTCAAATTACTACCAAGGAGTCTGAATACTACCTTCAGCAGGTGGGCAGTAAAAGCAAAACTGTGCTGCAGATAGAAGGGGTTCTTATCTATTTTGCTTTAGTGATTTCTCTTTTGGTCAGCCATGACTGCTGACAGGTAACTGCTAGTTCCTTACATACATTCAGCTTCCCATACAGAACATCAAATCCTACAAGCGTTGAAAAAATTATATGGCTCCCAGTGGGAGGAAAACTATCGAAGAAAGTTTCAGTAGCTAAATATAACTTGAGAAATGCATCCATTTGAAACTTACCAAAGGTTCTGACCTAAACTAGCGTGGGTGGGCAGAATACCAACCAAATTCTTCCAGTTTCAGCTGGGAAATACCTGTCAGCCTGTCACGCAAGGAGTTCTTGGACAAAGCCACACTTGAAAAGGCAAATTATCAATGCTACAAGGCCACAGTAATTCAGCAAAGGAGGGAATTTCTGCACAGGAATCTTCACTCATCTTCACTTACTATCTATTTAAATCCTTCTGGTTTAGTTTCTTTTTTTTTTCCCCTGGGCTAACTTTGTATCAGTCTTCAGATTTCTGGGCACCCAGTCAACTGCTCCCCTTGCTGCTCAATGAATTAAAAATCATCACAATAAAACAAACAAAACCCAAAACAAAACAAAAAACCCCACAAAACAATAAAAATCAGCATGCAAGAACAGTGACCAGTTCTGGAAGGGGACAACTCCCACTTCTTCACCAAAGGAAGAAAAGGAACTGCTGCTCTCTGCACCCCAAACACACACACGCACACAGAGGAGGTCAAGAGACTATTTTAAGAAAATGCCAAACTCATCTTGAACCATGACCTTGATTTAGGACTTCAGTGCAGCATTCTCAAATCTATGCGTGCAGCCAAGCTTTCCATGCCAGATGCTACCTTTGGAAAAGGGTAAATTAAAAGCAAACAAAAAAAGAAACTTCTACCCACTGGAAAACTTTCTACCAGATGCTAAAGGGATGGCAAGCACTGATCCAAACCCTAGGGAACAGTAACATGCATCAGTAATCTGAGGTATCTTTCCATTTCTAGGTCTTACTGTTAAGATCAATTGCATCCAGTAACTGTGCTGTATCCTTAAGGAATTTTTGGGAACGGTGAACCTGCCTGCAAGAAATGAGCACCAGTGCATAACAAGCACATGTGAACGCTACAGCAAGGTTCACAGAGGGCTAACCCTGGTCAGTACTGAAGCAGGGGTTTTCTTCTCAACCCCCTCTTAAAAAACAAAAAGGAAGGGAGGACAGAAAAAAACAAAGAAAAAGCAAAAAAAAGGAAAGGTAGAAAACACAGGTCCCCCATCTACCTGCACAGAGCCAGGCAGACAAGCTCAGTTGGAGGTGGTGAAGGGCGCAGATGCATTATTGGTACTGGTAGCGGTGGCACCGGTCACTGCGAAGCCCGTGGGAGGAGCTATGGAGCTGTGGCTGGGCTGCAGGTCCTTGGGGATGCCACTATGGGAGCTCAGCTGGTGCCCAAAGGCTGCGCTGAACTGAGGGAGCTGTTGTTTAGGGGAGGTGGAGGCCATGAGTTCAGCAGAGGCAGGACCCATGCCACTAAAACTGGTCTGCGGTAACCCCGGGAGCACACTGGAGCTGTTGGGGGTCACAGTGGCGAAGGCAGGCTGTGTGGTCTCTGAGTGCGAGGTGGTAGGTGGTGTGGACAGGGAGGTGGACAGGAGGTGTCCATCTGCACCAAGAAGGTTGCTAAACGGAGAGGGGTCCCCAAGATTGACAGGAAGATTTCCCCAGTGAGTTCTGGGGTTGACCACCCCACTAAGTGGCACATCCAGCTGAGTTGGGAGCAAGTGCTGTGCCATCATGGGCATCTCTGCTGAGAAGGTAGCTGCCAGGTTATCACCAGAAAAGGATGTGGTGTGAGGGGATGTGATATGGTCACTGTAGGGAGACGGCACATGCTCACTATCATAATGGCTTCCATGGGGTGAGGAGTGTGAATGGTCACTGCTGTATTGCTGTCGTGAGGTGATCAGGTCATCTGCCTTGCTCAGCAGCTGGGCAGGGTGGGGCCTCTGGGAGGCATGGCTGCCATCATGAAGTCCATGAAACTGTCCTGGGAAGGCTCTCTCCCCAAGGCCACTCTGGCTTATCAGAGTGGCAGAAGTAAGGCCAACGTTGGCTGGGGCTGAGAATTGCCCCTGGATCTGCCCTGCCAGGGGCGTAGGTGGGTTGGACAAGGTAGCAGAACGGAGCAAGTTCTCATCCAGCTCTAGACCGGAGAAATTATCATGTACTATACGCCCATTCAACAGCTCCCCTAGATCCGTGTTAACCTCTCGACTCAACGACTGCATTCCTGGAGCTCCAGCACCTGTAGAGAACACCCCTATCCCTCTATCTGACAGCTCCTGAACTGGCACACCATCTGTCTGTGTAAGTACTCCAATGGTACTCAGGCACTCAAGAGAAGTTACAGCCTGTAGGGCCCGTTCCAGTTCCTCAGCCTCTTCTGTGGTTGGAAGGAGATCTCCGTTTTTACCTGCAGAAACAGGGACACCACAAGTTAGCAGGCTCCTCTCAGGTGAGCCCAGCACTAGCACTCATGAGGCTGCAGATGTACAGATAGTTCAGTACAGAGCAGCAGAGTATGATAACCTTCCAGAATGGTTTGTGGTACACAGAACATTTCATTCACCAGTGCTAACGAGATAAGCAAAGTAAAAAATAAGAAATTACACCTTCCTCTTCAATGGAACTCCCCCTTCTCCACCCTCCTCTTCCAGTACAATACAAGATACCGCCCCGACTTACTAGACTTAACATAAAAGCACTTGAAAAAGATTTTCTTCAATGCTGCAATAACACAAATAGTCCACAAACTCCCTCCTACTTACCACATTACAGCCTGGACCTGAAAGTCACACAGTCAGCATAATTTAGGTTAATTTCAAGTCAAATGCAGTCTGATGTCGCCTCATATCAGAAAATGACCAAAGAAATCACATACCCCAACGCTGGGTTGTTCTAATTTCTTTGTTGTATGTGATAGATACTAAGCTTTAGAATACAGAAATTCAAGTACAGTTCTGATCAAAAGCTAGTTTTAAAAATGTGTTTAAAGCTTTTATTCTCACTCTCTTCTCCTTTTATCAAAGGCCAACATTGACTGTGATTCCAGCCCCACTCAATGGCAGAAAGATGCCACTACGGAGAATACTCTTGATTAAACTGCAACACTGACAGGCAGTAAAAATGTAAAATGAATTATTAAAATCCTAAACCAATTAGGATTTTCAGAGCAGTAGTTCTAAGAGCAAGCAAGAACTACACACAGTAGTAGAACTACAGCCTTCTTAATGTTGGCTTTACTTCAGAGCTCATAAACAATAAAGCAAATGCACACTTTCTTGTCTAGAATTTACTACCTCTGTAGGAAAGCAAGCAGCCCCTCAAAATGCGCATTAGAAACACTCCCTTTTTCAGTTCACTGTGTTCACGTTAGCATAAAACAGAATATAACAGTACCTTCAAAGAAATCAAAATCTTGCAAGTCATCGGGCAGCCGTGGCAGGACATCAGAGAAGTCCTCCTGATTCAATTCCAAGTCATGTGGAATGTCTGTGATTTCATTGGCGATGTCATCAGGCAGCTCATCGGCACTCAGCTCTGGTGTTGAGGGGCTCCTAGACAGAAAGTACCATTAGTCCCCAGTGTTCAATTCTGATTCCTCCAAACAACTACTACAAATGCATATCCACCTATAATGGGTACTTCCTCACACCTTTTGTCTTGTTTTGTTTTCCCCTTTTTCTAGGAAAAGAAATGCTTCTAGAAGGTTTCTTTAGGAAGCCTCTTAGCCTATTGATTACATATGTAAAATGCAGAATAAGCAGCAAGACATTTTATCCAACAAACCAAATAACTGCTCAAATCTAAAACATTGACAACGTTGAAGGTAGCAATGGGAAACTGGGGCAGGGCTACCACTGACCGTATATGGGGCAACTCTACTGGCAGTGAGACACTGGCAGGCATGGTGAGGTTCCCTTGGGGCACTGCAGGAGGAATGGGTTTCTGGGGCCGGCGTGGGCCTCGCCTTCTCTTCTTCTTGTGTTTTTTGGTAAGTGCAGGTGGCTTCGTTTTTTTCCTGGGTTTCCTCTGCTGCTGGTGCTGAACTTTACGGGAGCTGTCCCCTCTCAAGAAATTGTCCTTTGGGAATAAGACAGTAACAGTGGGAGCATATCCAGACCATGTATTACTTCCCTCTCTTTTTCCCTGGGTCATTGCACAGACATTCACGTGTAACCCAAGAGAGACTGCTAGCTTACATCCAGGCATGGTTACGAAAATTAAGCTGTTTCCTTTCTCATCGATCCCAATGGCAAAAATCATAGATCATATTATGAGGTATGCTGAATAGGAGATCATGCAGTGTCACTTTAAATATAACCATAGCAAACCCTAACTAAAATAACTGCAAAACTGTAACCTTTGGCAGCATTCCTGTAAGTACTGAAGACAGAACACTGTTGTGAAGTAGAGATAATGGGAAGAGTGTGCAGCAGCTGAAGCCAACATCCTCAATTGCCCACTGCCATAAAAGAGTAGGACAGCACTGAAGAAACAGAATTAATGCTGTAGGACTAGGGTAAGGATGTGGGTAAACAAACAAGGCTTCATTATTTTTGAACAGCAATCACTGGCCAATGAAAAAAAAATCAACCATCACCAGTCTTCAGGAGTTTTATGCTCAATGCCTTGAAGGAGCGTCTACACAGAAGTGGGTTTTTGAATTATTCTAAAAGCTTTGTTCTGGAAGATGGGAGGCATAAAATGAGAGCAGAGAACATCATCTTAATTTCCATATTCTCTTAACTTGTAATAGGCCACTGCTTTTCCTCTGGAATCCACAGATCCCTGAAGGATGTTAAAGATAAATTCTAATAGTCACCAACAGGTAAATAAAGTAGCAAACCCATTATCTGTATGCCTGTAACTGCTATCTACACTTCCTCTAGAAAATATTTTGGGCCCCATGTACTTAGACTGCTTGAGATGCGGTGTTCTTACCCATACCACACTCATACTATATTCAGATCCAATAGTCAGGAGTGAGCCCAAATAAAATAACCACAGGATCTCTCACAATGATTTTCTATTTCTCGATTCAAGAGATGAATCAGATATCTTCCAGTGAAGGATATTCTCATGCACATTTTACTTATCCTCAAAAATATGTAAAAGGTTTTCACAACATACTTTATACTAAATGGGAATGTTTGGCATGTTTTACCCTCTTAGGAGAAATAAAAGGAAACAAGCTCCTAAGTTGATAAACTTGCTAGTTGTCAAGCAAAAGTTCATAGAAAGCCGGGTTAAAACTCCTGATCATCCCAATATACAAATATATAAATTACAGTTCTGGCTTTGTACTTACCATTTTTTTGGCATGTTCTTCGCACAGAGGTGTCTGATGTGTAATGTCAAAAACTGGCACTGAGCACTGTTGACCATCTGCAAACTTGGCTGTGCAACTTGAAAAGAGCTGCTGAGAACGGTTCAATAAGATATCTGTACATTTCTGAATCAGGAATAACACAGAAGGCAACGATGGAGGAATGCCCTTTGATTTATCAATCTGATGAAGATCAGAGCCTTCAACTCTACCTGTCCATAGATGCTATTTTTAATGAGTACCTTAACTTTGTTATGCAAGTTCAAAGCTAGGTAAAGCTCAAACCCAACTTCTAAAGTGAAAAACTGCATAAATGCAGAATCTCTAATGATTTTATTATATATTGAGATAGTTTTACAGAAGCAGTCATTTCACTAATGAGTTCTTAGCAAAAAGAAGCCTTTTCCTGGAGTCTTAATCAATACATCAATAGAAGCAGTTGGAACAGTGTAGTCAACAGGATTATTTCCTTACAGACTAATGACAATCCATACCAAAACATTAAAGAAAGAGTATTTCTTAATTCAATCTTTTAAGGTACATTTTTGGCATTTATCTTTAGAGCACAGACAAAGAAGTTTCAAGATCCTTCCTGCTCCTCTGAAAAAAAGATGTGCAATCAGACAGAAAGGTCAAGTAAATCCAAATGTAAGCTTGCTGAGATTTCCTTCAGAAAAATCCCTTGCAGGAGTGAAAATGTTTCCAGACTTACAGCAAATCAAACAGATATTTCATTGTGTTTTTTCAAACAACATTAGAAGCATTACTTCCATCTTAAACAGATCTCACACCTCAACATCACTTTGTATGTTCACAAAATGTTAAAATGCAAAAGAAAGGGCAAAGAAAATGAAAAACCTGCAGAACAGACCAGGTGCCAGACTGTACTGATGGGTCAGAATCAAAGAGTCTGTTCACTTCAGGAGAAACAGTTTCCATTGAGAAGGAAATGCAGAGGGGAAAAGATATGGGTAAAATCACTGGTCCTGACTTCTCTGCTTTATGCACACCAACAAGCAAGACCATAAACAAGAGCAAAAAAACCCAAACCAAAACAATAAAATCAGGATCATGAAGCAAATCCCAAACACAGCTGTACACCATGGTGCTCTCTCATAGAGAGATTTTGAGCTGCTCTGCAGACTACTTCTAAGGGGACTGCAAAAATCAACCAAGAAAAACAAGGCATCTGCAAACCAAAAAGGTTGAAAAGGTGCTGCAGTCTGATAGCTACTGGAACAGCACTAGTCACTTATAAGCCCCAACCAAAGAAGTAACTCCAACAAAAGCACAGTTCTTCAGCTAAAACCAAAAAAGACAGTGCAAAATCCTTAAGTATTCCAGGTCAGAAGTCTGCCTGCTTATAGCCTTCAGAATCAAGACTCACATCTAATGTGCACCCACCAAAAAAAGCTTACAAAGGTAAAATGATATGACTATAAGAGGTACCACTGGCAAGCTACTTATCCCCACTGTCTACAGACCCAAATCATGGAGACAACTTAAAAGTGATGATGAGACAAGTATTTCTCTGTGAAAACATATTTGGCAATGCAAAAACGTAACAAACAAACAAAAACCCCTAAAACACAGCAGCACCCATGCCTGAATGCAACTCCCACACTGTGTTAAGAGGATACGCTGAAAACAATGCCTGGTAAATGGAAGGGCCTTGTTAGTGCACTGTTCTCCCTTCGAAGTCCCACTACAGGTTGTTGGTTCTGCATCTCTCTGCCTCACTTGGCTTGTGCTGGAAAGAAAAGAAACATAGAAGAGTTCAGAGACAAAACCCCAGGCTCAGGTGGTTACTTAGCAAAACTATTGTACTGAATGTGGCACAGCAGGATGAAAAATTGTAACACACATGTGTACATCATGATTCAGATGGGTGCACACTGTTACCAGATTCTACACAGGGACAGATGTCAATGACAGGTGAAGGCGTGACTGCAGTAACAGGATTACTGTTTATTTCACAGGGCCTTAATTGTAATGAGAGGTGCTGTGTGCTACTACCATGTAAATAGTACAACACCCTGCAACAGAGCCAAGGACAGCAGAAGGTGAGTGTCAACATAGGTGACCCTTAAAATGAGGTCAATCTCAGGAATACCATGTATTGAGTATGCCTAGATGGGCAGTCAAGTGCACTTCCAAGCCTGTTCATAAATCAAAACATGCCGAGCATCCCCAGAGCTTACATGCAAGCATGTGCTCAGACAAACTTAGACTGATCTCTGGAGTGGTAAAGCCTGAATGTGCCCAACATGGGTAAAAGCTCTCCTTCAACAACGTGCTAGAGCCCAATCCACCAACCACCAACAGGTGCCCAGAACTGAGTGCTCCCTCAGCACAGCCTCAATGCTTTGAGCCTGAGCTGCAAGCAGGCGACCAGACAGCAGTGTGGATGAGTACTGTAAGCATTACACAGCTTGCTTGGTGTTGGCCTGCTCTCGAGGCATTTGTCACCTTCATGTAGTCAAAGCTGGCGATTCCAGGGCTGACTTTCACCTCTGTACACGTTGTTTTCTAGGTTGACAAAAAGCTGTAGCCTGACTGTTTTCCTTCAGCCATTTCTGTCATCAACTGCACTTTGACTGAGCAAAGTTTTAATTAGCAATATTACTCCTGTGAAAAATTTCATAGCTGAAAAGACTGTGATTACTCAAATTCACCAGAGCAGTGATGACTGGCATACCTGGCTTTGTCAGTCTACCAAAACAACGTCATCTTTTTTGCATAACAGAAGGCAAAAATAATGGAAAAACAACCCCAAAAAAACACACAGAAAACCAAACAGCAAAAGCTTGCCAGTTCTGGCAAGGTTTTGCTGTAGTTTAAGTTTGAAGGCATTTACACAACTTTGTAAACTAGCAATATACCTCTGTATTACACCTCTGAGCAGCTCTTCAACATCATCCCACCTCCCCAATAATAAACCTTCCAACTTTCATGAACCACAGTCTGCCATCCAGGAACAAAAGCAGTCCATAACCAGAATATACTCTCAGTACCCTATTCCAGCCTGACTCTCATGTGAGGCTCTCCTACCCCCACAGTCACACATCCTGTAAAGCAAAACCACAACAGCAAAAGTATGCTGCTGATACCCCAGACATAATGCCAGGGCTCAGACTTACTCTGTTTCTGCACAAATACGAACCACCCAACTCTCAGTATGCTGAGAGCTGGAGGGATGTTGACATTATCTAGAAAGAATTCCCACAGAAGGTAACCTTCAGAGCTGTTAAAAGATATTTATTCTGCTGCCAGGTTTCATTTAATGTTAGATTGAGTTAAATCTAACAAAAAGCATGAACTGAAGTTTGATTTGCTGGGCAGATAATTAAGAGGAGGTACAGACTTTTCAGAAAAAGCTGTCTGAAAAACAAAATCTGAATTGAAGCAGCAAACTGCAAACCAGACTGCACATCTTCTAAAGAACCAGGCTTAGTAAAGTACCACATATTTGAAGCAGCTGAAATACATAGATTAATTCGTAAGAATAAATTTTAGCAGGTCACTAACTTCTTTTGTAACATTTAAAGACTCAGACCCTGATATTGCTGAACAAACAATCCACATTTTAAAACACAAACTGAAGAATGCCTCTCTTAATGGAAAGCCCATTGCCGTGTTTATTTTACTCCACCGACAGGCATTTATGTGGTTTTTCTGCCTTGTGCATGCCTACCAGTTTCAGAGTTCAGCATTTCAGCTGCTGGATATTCTGCCCATCTCCACCCTGTCCAGACCACAAGCTACAGCAGTCACAGGGAAAGGTCTAACCTGGCACGAGCACATGTAGCTCTTCGGAGTTCTTGTATTAGTTGCCCAGTACGCTCCGGCTCTCTGCTGGCCGCCTGCAGCAAGGCCTTCCGGAGCGTGTGCCGGCATTTCTTCTGACGAGATTCTGCCCGCTCCAGGCGGCAGAGGTGCTTGTATTTCTGCTGAAAGTAAGTGCAAAGTCTGGTCACCCTGGAACTCCTGTCATCTGCATTGTCATCACTGCACCTAAAGCAGGGAAGATAAAAACAAATAGGCTTTAAGTACTTTTTACTTTTTTTTCCAAGGAAACTAATCTGTTGTTTTAATAGATTGGTGAAGTTGGTACCCATCTTCTAGCCCCACAAACACCCAAAGGCTGAAATCAAGGCAGGGATGCTTGGGAAATGGTAACAACAGGATTCTTTTTGAATTCTAAAGGTGCTTGCCCTTCTTAGTATGTCATTATTAGAGATTACATCAATTCATCATGAAGTCTGACACATTTAAATGTCTGGAGCCTGCTGTTCAAAAAAAAAAATCTATACTGTTAACCTTTATTTACTGTAAATGTCTCAGCAAATGAGACAAACTCTTAAATCAAAGTGCAATTAATGGAGCGGACAAGGGTGGGGAACTATGTAGTGGAAATTTACTGAAGAAAGGTCATGCTGGAAAAGATGGTCAAATATTAACAAGTACCAAAACCACTGACTTTTTCCGATTTCTTTTACTCCTGCAGGTAGTGTATTCCTTTCTTAAACAATATATACATTTAACACACCTAGCAGTTGATGCTGCTTCTCCCTTGCTGCAGAGTTACAGCTGAGTTACAATACAGCCACAGAGAAGAAATGCACATTTAACTCCAAAGGTACTGAGGGAAAAATCAGACCAGGGCTAAGCAATGATGAGAGGAAGGACTAATCCAATTCTTTGTTTGCTTAAGAAAGCCTCTTCCCATTTATCTTGGCTTTCTGTTTGTCCAGGTACATATCAACAAGACCATCAAATCATGACAACACATTCAGTTAAATGAAGTAAAAATCATGTAACAATAAAATCATCACTGGGACTTGCTAAAACACCAAGGCCTATGAAGCTACCCAGAAGTCCTCCACAACAAGAACTCTAGTTTGTAGAATGATTTATATTTGCTCATGGAGCAACAAAGAGCATGCAGTAAATCTAAGCAAAGCAAGAGTTTGTTCAGTTTTTCCTTACAGATCAGAGAAACTTTCTGCTAACTTCCCTACCTGTGAAACAAAGGAATGGCAGGGGGAAAGAACCAAGTCCAAACAAATGAAGCAAATTAAAAGCTCCCAGGGTTCAGACTGCAGAGCCTGGCCAGTGACACTGAATGTGCTTACATCCAAACCTGTACAGAGCAAAGTAGACCCCAACTAGCTGATGACAGAAGAGATGCAAGATACCAGCCATGATATTTACTAAATAAAGCAAGATCCAGAAATGGAGACAGCACAGCTGTCCCTGAAAGGCGGTATGACTAAGACCTACTTTCCTTTCTGGTAACTCTTATTCTATTTACATGCAGGCCAAATATAAGAGACGGCACCCATCTCTCCACTAAGGCTGCCCACAAAGACTCCACAGGAGCAAACACTGCCTTGACACAAACACATTTTTATATGTTATCTAAAGTCAACCATACTACATATTTTGTTTGTTAAAACAGAATACGGGTAATTTTCTAGAAGCATAAATTACAAGTAATTAACCTCTGCAGTTATGTGCCTAGCAATAAATACAACTTAGTAAAAATATTTGACATATGTAATGTTTAACATTGTTTAACATTGTTGATGGAAAGATCTGGGATAGCAAGAATGGCCACTGGGAAAAACAACCTGTTTAGAAAAATCTAATTGTGTGCTATTTAATATCTATGGATGGGATCAATTAGATATAGGCAGGTTTAAGGTCTCAGATTCTGGGCCAAGATTTTTAAACAAAGTTGCATACGAACTGATTTAATTTTAAATATGGTTACAAATTAGGTTTTTAGAAAGACAGAAATATTCCTCAGTGTTTCTCTTAGGTAGAAAGATGGTTTATTAATGAATGTGTCCGTATATTTGAGACTTTTTACTTCTCTCTTATTGAAATAGACAGAGAAAAGTCATTCTATGTTACAATATTTTGAGCTGCAGTTTACCAGATCATTTTTAAGGAAGTAGATGAAGACATACATACAAGACATAGAAAGAAATCATGCCTGCAACAGGCAAAGGCTTATTTTGAGGCAGTTTCTAACAGCCTATTCAGAATCCTGTTTCCAGGCTAGCAAGATTAAACAAAACATAATTATACATGTAAAGAAACCTAAAAAATCACAATAACACTGCCTTTTTTTCTTCATTAGGCAAGTACTGAAAGATGCTTTTATTGTTGTCTTTTAATAAACAAGTTTACCAACTTCTATTCAGTTTATTCTCTTAAGCTGCATACAAAACTTCAGAAGTACAACTTAGCGTGTGGCATTTTGTTTTTATGAAAGTGCACACAAACCATTTGATAATCCAAAATGCTCCTTCCCAAACCTTCCCTTTAAGATTGTCATATGTAACCATCAGGGGAATTATTGCTGCATGTTCATGAAGGAAATGAAGGCAGCAAGAAACAGCAGAAAGGAAGAGCAAAAGGGTAGCGGGGAGCAGCCAGGGACCACCAGGGAACCAGAACACGTTCTCTAGTCTGAGACACCTCAACAACTATACTTCAAAACCATCGGTAAGGAGGGATTTGAAAAACTTTCCCTTCTTCCTTTTAGTTCTCCTAGTTACAGGGAGCTACTAAATCCAACTTTGACAATACAGTGGTGGTACTTCCTCCTTTGAGTGAGCTGGTATGAGCCAGGACTCCAACCCTCACACTCCCTTTTCAAACTCACTACTTGAAATGCTCACTTTATCTGTATTTCAGCATAAGAAGTGAAAAATTACTTTGTTTTAAAGTCATCTGTTTTCCAGCACTTTCTAAGCTGCAAGACCCAGTAACTAAATCATCTGGGGGAAAGCTTCACTACTCTATGGCTGGGAACAGCCCCTTCTTTCTCTCCAAATCACTGCTCCTGTGGGGAATTCCTGTCTGCACTGTGTTCAGTGCCAACTCCTGCACTGCTATTTGAACTCAAACACTTGTGCCTGCCTCAAAGCGCTGCATCCTGGAATCCTGTGACACAGGACCCCCAATTTTTCAAAATTAAAGGACAGAATAATAAAAGCAAACATTTGCCCTGTGTTTACACAGATGATTGCAACGACATGAATTTTACAGATTAAAAGGCCAGAATACAGCTGAACTCAAAAATGTATTTCCGTTAAGATGTGAATTTTAAACCAATCTGGTGAATTTTGACAGCTTAAGAGCAGCTAGAGTATCACAAAGAAGTTCAACAGGAAGTTGGAAGATTACCCCCACAATCATACAACCAGAAATGATGAGAACAAGTTGTCCAGTAACAAAGAAATTGATTCTTGGCTTTCTTTTACTAATCTGCTCTGAGAAGCATCACTTCTACTGTGTTCCATGAAGTCAAATGGAAAAAGACAGAATGGAGTTAGCAGGTGGAGAATTATCCCTCTTGCACAGACACCATGAGCTCAAACACAAGTGAACAGAGCAAAAAATAGCTTTCATTTTACTCTGAAAAACAGAAAGTAAACTCCCGTAACTTTAGGTATGTGATTTCAGAATCTAAAGGTTTTGGGAAACAATCTCCATTGGTTTTCTGGTAAAATTCAGACTCATAACAAGTCATTGTCTTACTAACTTAGGAGCCACCACTCCAGATTAGCAACATAGAGTCATTTTGACAACTCAAATCACACAAGAAATAGCCTGAGCTAATTAATTTTTAGCAGCAGCCAGACCACACTGCAAAGTGTTAAGGTGAAACATTACAGGCAATAGATGTCGCTACAGAAGCTTGCAAAATAGGAATTCAAGACTAAGAAGGCTGACATCAAGTAAATGCATCAACGTTTATCTATAAACAAAATCAGGAAAGTAGTTAAAAAGCTAACACTGAGTAGGCTAATGGGAAGTACAAAACCAGTTAGTGCATACAAAAAATTATCCATCATGATTAGTTAAGACTGTTAATTGAGGTGCAAAAAATGCTAGAATGGAACAGAAAACATCAAGGCAAGCTATTATTTTCTCTTAGTATGTGAAAAGAGTAGGAAGAATCTGAAGGAAGTTAAGACTAATAGAAGACAGAACACACAGAGATGACCTTTATAAGTTTACAAAAAAAAAAGGGATCTATGGGAAAACCAGATCAAATGTCAGAGAGACGAGTGCAAGTGAAGTTATTTAACAGATATATCTGCTTTGAAAATTATGTATGATTTAAAAGTCTGAAAGTCTGTCCATGTCTTCCCAAAACAGTTAATTTGTCTTTTAAGTTAAAATTACTGTTTGTGAAAGCTCACTCTCTCTCTGACTGCTGATGCCCTAAAAAACAATGGCCATTCATAACAGGAAAAATCCCTTCTTTGTAAAAAAGTGAAGTCTACACAGCTTTGATTCACTGAAGGCTCTCTGTATGCAGCATCCTGGTGTCTGTCCTCTTGACAGAGATAGAGCTAAGTTGTTCACCTTGTGGACAGACTTTAGAGATGGTAAGAAGTGCTGGTTAAGTTTCAGAATTTCCATGTAACAACAAAATAACATTTCATTAACATCACTACTCTAACTGTGATATTTAAAAATTAAACAAAGGGAGACAGTTGTAGTCTCCGAAAGTCCAGTTTCACAGCGAAAGAGAATCATGTTACAAAAAGCACAATCAAATTTTATTGAGACCCCAATTTCCTTTTGTTATCAACATGCTTCAGTTCTGTTAAAATACTATGCTTGGGATGCTTTGCTTTAACTTTGCACCTTAAAATGTTTACACTAATAGACATATATTATCATATTCTGCTATAAGTTCAGATTTATGACGTAGCAGCATATGGAGAACACTAAGTCTTTCTGCACCAGCTCTGCTTATCCCTTCAATCACAACACTTCCTCTCAGGCTCCCAATTATTTGACAGAGGTTGATTCAACACTTAATTATGAAAAGTGCCTTACCCTTTTAAAAAAACACATTAAAACATCATCCTGCACAATTACTGCAAAGATTAATGAGTAAAATGTAGCAAGTTTACTAATAAAGCCCCTCACAGACAGTTGAAGAGACAAGAAACCAACAGCAACTACTTTCATTTGGTTTTAATTCAGGAATTACCTCTACTCAGCAAGGCATGCAAGTTAATGAATAAATCAACCAAACTCAATTAAATTTAGGCAAATAAGCTTGAATTATTTCCCGATGCATCCTTCTAACAGCAGACTGCACAAAGGTGTCTAAGTTTGGTGGAAACTGGGACAGAAGGTGACAAGCTGTTTCATAGTTCTTATAAACAAAAGAGTTCAAACAATCCTTTGTTTCAGCAAAGCACTTGAACAAGTGCTTAAATTCTACTAACTCCACTTGAAGCGAAGCCCACATTTACATGATTTACTCCACCAGTGCCAACATGAATACTAAAGAATTATACTCACCCATGTCTATCATAGCCAAGGGTTTCTCGGATAGACCATGCAACCTGGTAAGGGGAGGTTTGCTCTGAATCCTCCAACTCTTCTCCACTGTCTTCAGACCAATCCAGCCCTAAGGGAATTGAAAACATGAAAGCTGGATGAGAAGCGTATCTACCTCATACAAGTCTCTGAGCAAACTATGGTGCAAAAGACAAATGTGTAGTACAGTCACAAGCATAATTATGTTTGAGTAAGTCATATAATTCTCTCAATTATACAGGAAAAGTTACAGTAACAGCTCCCATACAGTGTGCAAACAGCATGCACTGATTTTTGTCAAATTTGAGTTTTCCTTTTAAAATCTTTATTGGCTTCTTTATCCAGAAGCAGTGGAAGCAAGACCACCAGCTTTCCCAACCACAGAAAAATATTCCAGCTTCCATACCAAGCATGTGAGATCTTTAGAGACGACGTAACAGAGAACTCCCTGCCATGAGGAAATGAGTGCCTGGTAATTTTTAACACTATATGATCTAAACAGGCCACTTTCATTTCTGCTCATATTCTGACCCCTGCTCTATGCCAGAATAGAGGGAGAATAGGAAAACTGCAAAACAGAACAGCATGAACAGAGACAGACACACAGTTACACAGAATGTTCCTCTGCTCAGCCACTGTAATTGTCTGCCAAATGCATACATTAGCATGAAAAGAGACCTTAAGGGAGAGATGCAAATGCTCTTGCACTTTAGCTAAGCAGCATGCTTTTGCTTAATGATGATGCAGTAGGATCGACTTACTGTACGCACCAGCAGCCTCAGTTAGTCAAGCTAAACACAATTGAACAGAACAGCCAGAAACAGAGTCCAGCAAGTTCTCAGGTGGAACAGCTTATCTGGAGCTTCACCTTTTGCAGTTTTTCCTACTCTCTCTCCCACTTCCAGTGGAATTTTTGCCAGTTCCTTGCAGCATGTGGGATAAAATCCCGTAACTGCATTTACAAGCCAGCATTATTACATTTTGACTTTCTTGTGTGCTTGTTGAAAGTGGAGCAGTAGTTGGGATAGAGTTAAGGAGTACATTTTTTTTTGCTAAAAAAACCTAAACAACTCTATCTGAGATGATTCTGAAGTCAGATGCTTTGATTTGGGTAAATGCATCAGTACTTGGTCACCTACTTTCAGAGTTAGACACATACACTTGGAATACTACCCCTCATCAGGAGCACCTTTATCACTGAGAAGCAACACTTTAACATAAACCAGCAATATCAGAAACCATATTTTTCAGGAACGTCAGCATCCTGAAAATTCTATTCTTCATTCCTATTTTCAAGATATTTATTTGAAATAAATTAAAATCTCTTAAGACATTTAATAAAATGCCAGAATTTACCTTCAACTTAACTGTTTAACTCCCACACCTTCCATTAAAGAATGAAAAAACACAACTTAATAACTGAATAAAGATGTCCACAATTGTTACCATGTAACAAATAATTTACCCAAAGGCTAAAAATAAAAACAGAGATTGCACTGTATTACTTCTAATGGGCACTGCAGAAATGAAGGAATAAAATCTAATCTAGATTCAGCTATACTCACACTGAAGACTGCAGTTACATTAATATCCAGTTACTTGGCTGTGTTGCAGGTACACATAAAACTGGCTGCGCCTTTTTAAAGATTCTGTGCAGTCATCTCTAGTGCTATTCTGTCATAAAAAATAAATCCTGAAATTCTCTGAACCAGCATAACTAGGCCTTAATATAAAGGCGTATTACAAATAAATAAGAAATGTATTTTCTGCTCTCACATAATATGTGAATTCTGTTGCTTTGCCAAATAGAAAATGTTCTAATTGCATACACATACAGTTATGCAGACGAACATGTTTATAGGTCTAATTAGTTTTTGCACCATGCCTCTTTTTCAGGAAACTGCATTCTCTTCACCACTTGAGAATGTAAAACTTTAAACACAGAAAGTGACATTTCGACAGTCTCAGAACATGGGTCACTTTCTAAGCTATTGGGGTCTGTGACACTCAGAAGTGCCTCGAGTTGCCATTCCTCAAAAGACCTGCATTATATATAGGACCATCAAAGAGGTTTTCTGGAGAACAACCTCCTTTGGAGACATGCTATGGGATGCTAATTATCTTCTGAACAAATAGCCAAGCTATCCCATGAGAGCCAAAGGACAGATCTTAATGGCAAATTTAAAAAGGTTAATTGAAATAGCAAAAATTACAGATGTTTGCAATTAAATAAGATGCTGTATGAAGAAAATCCAGATTTATTTGAAGCCTTTTTTTTTTTTTTTTTTAAGAAATGCCCATCATAAATAGCATTCTTGCTCTAGTATCATCCATTGATCCCTGTTTCTCTTATCACTATCAGTATTTCACTTGTTAGAAAAGTACAATCTAAACCTAAGCAGAAAAGTAATGTGATTTTGGAAAGTGAGGGAGAAAACAAGTTTATCTAGGTCTACCTACGTCTGTATTCATAATCAGACAAGTAAGCCATGAGATCAGCCACCTTTTTAAAGCTTTAGAGAGCACTACAACCCTAGCAGCAAGCTGGCTATATTAACTTACATTTTCTCAAGCAGCAAGTGGTTGCAATGATTCCTAGATAGTAAGAAGGAAACTATTCCTGCTCTGGAATGTGGACAAGACTCCACCTCTCCAATTACCTTCTGTAACGGTGCTGCCCTCCTGCAGTAGTCTTTTGCTTTTGTTCATCCATATTCCGTACACCAATAGGCCCCATCAAGAAAAATTGTCTTGTACTCCAATTTTCCCAGACAACTGGAAATTTGGATCTGCAGAGAACGATGGACCAAATCTCCAAACTTTTACCTTTGATCATTTTGTAATGTGCCCTTGTCACACAATTAACACTAACTTTGCTCACTTGTGTAGGTACAGCTGGCACCACCTTTATTACTTGTGTTGCAAACCTTCTACACAACATCTGTATCATCCAAGCAGTGTTTTCTACACTTCTGATTGATTTCCCAAATGGTTAACCGAACATTAAGAAACAACCAAAATGCTGTAAACCATACTGGATGGGTCCAGGCATTCCCCAAGCACCTCAGGCCTAAAGAAAACATCTAGAGATTACCTAGTCAGGGTTATTTGTCACAACAACACATAAATGCAGGACAGAGCTAGGAAGACATTTCCCTTTTGTCTTCTGATGTTAAGTTGAAAAAATGAAGTGGCAATGCATCTATTATCTACCCACCTAAATGTGGAAACAGATCAGTCTCCAGCTGCTGCTTTCGAGTGCACAGTTTCACCAGTCTCTGTAGCCGGCTCATGCAGGACGAGTGCGGAGAGAAGGCTGTGGCTTTCATGAGGACCCGATCAGTCCTCGGAGGGTCCGTGACAGGAGCCCTAGTGGGTGGCAGGTGAGGCAGAGGTCTCTTGTTAGACAACTGCCGGGCTTGTGCTATAGTGTGTGTGGTGGGTGCCACTCCCTGCATTGGTAGGCTGGTGTTCGGAGGTTGAGGTGACTTGCAGACCACGCCCTGCGGTAGCCCTGTCGGCTTTAACGAAGTTGATGAAGGTGGCAGATGGGAGTGCTGCTGCTGCAGAGGCTGCTGCTGCAAAGGTGCAGGAAGGGGGCTAAAGTGCTCTTGGCGAACTTTTAAAATCTCTGTCTCTCTCTGGCGCTGCCGGTTTTGAGCCAACTTGCTCTGCAACTTTTTCCTCACCGTTGCCCCTTTCTTTAGGTCATCATCCTCCTCATTGAAAGCAAAGGGGTCTTCTAATTCTGCCTCCAGGTAGTGGAGAGGAAGTCTAGCCCCTGGAGGGGAGAGGGACATCCCATCCAGTCCATTGGGCATCTTCAAGGCCAGGGTGGGCACTGTCAGACTGAAGGCCATAGCATCCATCTGATGCCTGACCTTTACCTCCTCTATGGGATCATTCTTTTTCTTCCTCTCCTTTTTCGGTATAAAGCCAAGTACCTGCAGGTGGCTGTTGCAGTACCTTTGAAAAGTAAAAGCAATCAGTGACTAACTCAACTCCTGTAAGTAAAATCTGAAGAAAACAGACATCACTAAGGGAAGCCCTCCCAGTCTCATAGGAATACAGGTTGAAACACAAGAGGTTTTATAAGAAGCGCACATAACTGCTTCTAATACAACAGATAATTGTGGTGTTCCCAACCTGTAACAGAAAACAAAAAACTTAAAAGTGACAATTTGTAATCTCAGGATATAAAAGTCTTCATTCATTACTCATAGGAAATTCACACGCAACCATTCAAAATATTTACCCTCTAACAGGGTAAATAATCACAAAACAAAGTGAACAGAACAAATGGAGTGTCTGACACATAAACCAGCAAGAACTCAAGCCATTAAATCTGATCTTTTGAAAAGCTCCCAAGAAAAAGTACACTGAAGACTACTTCCTTCCATTTAACTGTTCTTTCACTGAAAGTAGCAAACATTTTCATCAATACACACATTAGTATTATTACGAATTCCACTGTAGTAGGCAGCAGTTTCTTATATGGACACTCTCACTACAGACACCTGCTGAGAAGGGTCACTATTTGCACCTGATGAACAAGCAGCACAAATATTTAATAGTAGTTTAACATGATGAATTTTGTAGCCAGAGAATTATCTGAATGTTATTCAAAACAAAAATCTAGTTTAAAAGAAGTTCTCTGCTGCTAGAAAATGTTTACACAATGACAGGAATACATACACATACAATCCTCAAACATGGATTTTAAGCTCTTCTGATACATGTATAAAAAAAAGCTTTGAAAGTCATGTTATTAAAAGTGAAAAAAGCCTTTGAAAGCCCGTAATGAAAATTAAAAGGAAAGAGTTGCATTTCATGGCCACAGATAAAAAAACCCCAACATACTAAGAAGTAAACAGTTAATCATTGTTTGATTAAAACAAGCAGTTAATAGAAATGTAGAAACTATGATCTGACCCTTCTCCTTTTTCACACATGTAGGCTCTTCTGCCTCTGTAGAATGCCACCAGCAATCAGACTTCTGCCCTTCTAGAATTTCATCTATAATGCGCAGCTTATAGATGAAAACAAAGATACGGGGAAAGAGTGATGCCTACATCAATGTATTTATGAACAAGATAAGGAAATACCCATGAAGGTATTCTTTAAAATCCAGTCAGTATGAATCCAAGAAAAGTAAGGGGTTTTTTGAACAAATAGGTTAAAATGAAATTATTCCTGGTCTTCATGGAGGAAAAACAGCAGAAAAGCCCAAACCAACACACTCCCCTCCTCCCCCCCCCCAAATTTAACACTTCAGTTTAGTGACTTCTAACTTGTTGATCCACCCCTAAAGGAACAATGTGTGATTTGCTTCTAAAGGGTCCATAAAAGGTAAAAAATGAAAAAACAAATTCATATATGCTCCTTAACAATCTCCATATATGTAGCTTCTTGCAGCATCCACACCCATAAGGACTCATAAATCAGGAAAGGCTGAAAAGTACAGCTACTTATTATTGTCTAAATAATTAAGTTGTAAGTAATAAATAAATCTAGATGAGGCAAGCTGAAAGCCAGCGATGTGTGAAATCCTTATTAGAACACACTGGAATACTGTAAATTCATAGTGAGATACACACTTCTAAAAATAAAATCATATCATGAGGGTTCAACAAAGCTTTCCTTAAAGTCAACAGCACTATTCCCAAAATTAAAATTAAGCACTTTTAAAGTATTTTGTTTGAACAAGACTGAGATCAGTTGCGACTGCACTTTTACTATGACAGAAGACAAAACAATAAACAGACAAAAACACAAGGGAATTTCTTCCCCTCTAATTCCAACAAAAAGAGAGCTGTGCTGCATGTGAATGCCTCCTTCCTATTGTTCAGAACTTAAATATTGCCACCTTGTGCTTGTGCCAATGTGAAAAGGTAAAACTAGCTTGTGCGTTTTCATTGTGAAAAACAAAGAGAATGCAAATAATAGACAAGGTAAATAAACAGGTAAGAAGCTTGATAACATTCCCTGAGTTTTAGGCTAGCAAGGATTTTGCTTGTTCATTTAACTGTAACAGAATCATTTTTATACGGCACAGAATAAAGCTTTGGCTCTTACAACTGATCATACTGCACCACTGGATCAACTTTATCTTACACAGGCATCACCTCTGGACAAGAACTCATAGATGCCAGGCTACAACATAATGAAAATATAGATCACAAGCACTTGCAGACTCCTGTACACACTGAGTTGGCTCTGTGCTTTAGGCTCTTACCAACTCTGCCTTTCAGCACAACCAAGGCTGATACACTTTGGAGTAAAAGCAGCAAGAAGAAACTGGGAAGAGCACTTAGGTCTTTCTCTCTCCGGCTAGAGAAGACTACACACAGGCAGTTTTGGCTAGACATAATTTATTAGCACCAACCCAACCCTAGCCTTGTCAGGCTCTAGCTAGTCCCATGCAGAGCCAGGCAGGCACACACACCCACTTCCCTATCCTTCAAGTTCTAGGATGGCTTTTTTGTTGGCCCTGGTCCAAATGGGCTCTGACTTTACACAGTGCTGCAGATATTAACCGACTCTGATGGAACCAGTCTATAGCCGGCTGACTTAAGGCAACAAACCTTTTGGATCAGATGTAATGCCAGGAAAGGCATTAGTAGTTTTCCTGGTTTTGTCTGGGATAAGAGTTAATTTTCTTCCATGTAGCTGGTACAGCACTGTGTTTTGGCTGGGTTTAAACCACAACCGTGAAAGACATTACTGGGAAGACTGGAACAGCACCTGTAAGTAGCACAGGCCCTTTCACTCAGCCCTGAGTATGAAACCTGTTAGGGTCAAGCTGGCCCTGTAAGACCAAATTCTGATGTGACTGTCTTAGTGGCTCAATTTGTCACTTCTAAAACCGGCCTGTGAGTTATTCCCAGCTAACAGGATCACACTGAATATCTAATAATAGTCTTTTCCACCTCTTCCTTACTCAGTGACAAAGGCACTTATTCTGTGCAGGTAAGGTCGAATGCAGTCAGCACGTATGGCAAAAGCAGTGGGTCGATATCCACTAAAACTATCGTAACATGAGGCACGCAAAAGGCGACAGGCTCTGAAAGCTTCAGCCGGACAGTTTCCCATGTACAACTGCATTCTGCTTCTCAGCACATCCCAGGGCACGGCTTTCCACATACAACTCCATTCTGCTTCCCAGTACATCCCAGACTGGTGTCATGTTCTGTTCCTTATTCAAAGGTAGATCCGAATAAACTGGAAAGCATCTTGCATATTAATATTTTAAAGATTCTCTTGAAAGAGGAGAATTAGAGATAAAATGGCATTTAACCCAGCTAAACTGTAATAAGCCTATACTTAAAAGTGAAGTTGAACTTCAGTATCTACGCATATATTTGGATAAGAAAGAATTAGGAAACATATTCAGAGGGCATACAGATACAGAACCCGTATCAACCCATGCAGATTCTTTAAAAAAAGCAAGATAGTGAATAGAGAAACTAGACTTCAAATAAGGCAGTGAAGTCATGCACTATTAATAGACTTAATTTGCAGAATGTTAATGGTTAATAAGAAATCTACTAATATGGAAGCATATTAAACATCTTTGTGGCTGGTAGCATCTCATTTGTCTGGGGTCAAGTGATAACTTTTTTTAATTATCTGTGGACAGACTATGAAGCTTTTGGTATGTAATGCATGTGTCCTGTTAAGACTCTTCTTTTTTTATCATCTTTAAAAGAATCCAGAAAGATAGCTGTCAGAGCATCATACAGCCTGCTTCTGATCATGTACAGTTACATGTCTACAACTGTGACAAAATGACCATCTGACAGCAATTTTGTACACAGAAAATTAAAAGCTATGAGCGAAGACCTCAGACATAGCAAAGATCTTTATATCAAATGGAGTGTGAAAAAAGTCACCTAAGAAACAGACACAGGTTTTCCTGCCAAAAAAGAGGAAGTTTAGAGCAGGCATAGTCTTATCACTAGCATTCATTAAGTTTTATTGTTAAAATTAAGCTCTGCCCTAAGAAGCTGTCTTTTAAAATATTCTTTCAAACTATCACATCCTCTCATTTGAAATTAAAAGTTTATTTTCTCCTTCAGACACCTGCTGTCCTCTTCAAGTACTGTAATATGACACTCGACATGCAATTGAATTATTCTAATATAACATACACCAGATGTCATGACCACACTTCACTTTAACTTGAGAAAAATCAAAAAGAACAAAGTGTGAACTCAATTCAAGGTGTAAAGAAAAATTTCAAATTCCATGGCAACATATGAGACCTAAAAAAGTGTCATTAAGTAGTATTATTTCTATTGTTTTTAAGTATGACCCTTGGTAAACAGCAACTCTGGTTCAGTCAGCTCCTGCATCTGAAATTACAGCATACCATTTGTGCTAACAATTTCCATGATCATTTCTGCAAGCTTATTTCCAAAGAGCCTCAATTGTACAGCAGCAAAGAACAGTCACCGACTGTCAAATTACAGCTTAAAGTTATTCATCTTGTGCCATTTGAGCATTTGCCCTACAGCTTTTGACAAACATTCATGTTTTTTTCTCACTTCATCAGTCTCCTCAACTGAAATGGCAGGTGAAGCGCAAGTTAATTTAGAGCACAGTCCAACTGTTGTTTCAGACAAGAGAGGGAGCTGTGAGCTGAGAAGGAAGTTATATGTAGGGCACAGTGGGAACACTACTAATAATGCAAAAGGTTAGTGAATAGCAGCTCATAATGTGAAAGGTCGGTGAATGGTGGCTTGACTCTTTTTTGGCATATTTTGTTTATATTTTAGGTTAAAAAAAATGCTTCTAACAGATCAAGCTTCAGACAGTTAACATACACATTAATTATATACTGTGTTGCAGGCAAAGCCTGCAACAATGACTCTGAAAAACTGAAGTCATATATACCTGGCAGACAAGACAAGACAAATTCTACTCTTTCAACCCAAGCAACACCAATGACACCGATGTTCATGAAGCCTTAAAAACCAAAGAAGAATGCCCTTGTGGTTGCAGTGTGGGCTGCAATTCAGTAAATCTGGTTTGAATTCCCAGTTCTCCAACAACTGCAAGTGCTATCTCTTGCAAGGCGCTTATCTCTTGCCCTGGGCACCTTGGGCATCTCTATTCGGGAAGAGAAGGGAAGATGAAGGGATGAAGGAAGAAATGGGAGTGTACATCACTTTCCCATCTGGTTCATCTGTTATCAAGAAATGTTTATTTTATTCCAGTAATACAACACTACATATCAATACCAAATCACAAACACTGAATTGTAATTCTGGATTTGCCCCCATGTGTCACTGCTCCCAAAGCCCCGAAGGTATGCATTTTCAACCGTTTGTCATGAAAAAGCAGATGGAAGTGTGCTTTTGACACAGCTGGCCAAACAAGCAGGCCTTTCTAAGAGCATATACTGTGAGTGACAGAGCAAATTAATTAGAACAGCAGGTAGTGCATAGCAGGTTTGATCTGCAGTTTATAGTGAATTTGAGAAAAGCAAAAAACTCCCACAAACTTCCCTGGGAGCACGTTACTCCTGAGTACTTGGGTCCCACAGAAAATAAAATACTGTTTACCGGTGTTAAAACAAAACCCTCCTGGAATTCAATCCACTTAGGCCAGTTCCTTCCTTACTCTGAAACCAGGCAGCATCTTAAAAGCAAGCTCACACCTATGCCCCAGCCACTTACCACTTTGTAACAGGTAACCACAACTCACCTACGATCCTCAGATTTGGGGATGGGGTTGGTGCAGCGTTGGCTGTTATACTTGGCCACATATTCACATTGCTTGAAGGGGGCAGTCTTGTCCTCCAGAACGTGTCTGATACAGAAGGCGTAGCCGTTAAGTCGCCTCTGCTTGCACAGTTTGGGGCTATATGAGCACAAGGGCTTGTTGTCAACCTCAGAGAAGTGTATGTGTTTGCCTTCATACATCACGTGACTCTATTCCTTGTGAACATCAGCTGAAAGAATCGTAATATTAAGACAAATCACATAAAGAAAAAAAAAAAAAGGGGCATTCAGTTCTAGATAGTGTGTTTCATTTTAGTGGGAAAAAAGAGACCCAAAACAATACCTGATTTTAAATCTTCTGTACCATATCAGTGTTAAGAGAGAGCCCCAAGGACACCTCTATCCTGGAATGATGATGAATCAAGATGAAGCAGATTGTCTAAGGAAAACATCAAAAAGGTCAAAGTCAGACAGAATAAAATAGATATTATTACCGCTTAAGAACTAAGTGGCCAGGTGCAGCCACTAAATCTGTGGTTCAGCTAGCACCCAATAAACCAAATCCGCTAGCACAATAGCTTTCAATCAGTATTCACAGATCTTTGGAAACCACGAAAGGAAATTATTGGGGGGGGGGGAGGGGGGATAATGCTACTGCCACTGCACTTAAACCTATTAAACAAAACTCTACTCTCTACCAGAAAGTGACTGGAAGCTACAAGTTGTAAAAGGTTAAATGTCAGATTAGATCACTTGCTTTCAGGAATCAAGCTGAATGATAATTAACTCATTTGAATGCAGAGGTTTTACTTCAAGTATCTGCTTACAAAACGGCTGGTGACTATCCCTGCTCTGAAAAATTTTAATTTCATCAGGCAATGCAAGAAAGCTTTTTTGTTTTTAAAGCTTTCTTTGCCATGAAGACCATTACTGATAAACAGTCTTCAGAGTCTGCAGCTGCCCACAGCTTCTGCAAGCATCAATATGCAGTCTTTCCTGAGGTCATCATGGCCCTTCAGAGCTTTTCCTACCTCCCTGTACTAATTTTAGGTAAATGTGAGCATTAATAATGTCAGAGAAAGTACTCCCATCAATGCCAGGAGAGCTGAAATATTTCAGCAAGAGGCTGGGTTTTTTTCCCCGCTTTAAAATAGACTCCTACAGTGCAAATCCATGCAATCATAATCATACTTTTCTTTTCCCAACACTATGGAGTCTTTGGCAATCATCTTTAAAAAAAAACCCAAACAAACAAGCAAACAAAAAACACAAACAAAGAAACAAAGAAAACAAACAAACCCAAAGTAGCTAAAATAAAATTAACAGTACACGTATTCTGCAGCTACTCAGCTACACTCAGCTTAGCCTTCAAAAGGCAGCTCTTATTCAGAAAGGCCATCCCAAAAGTACTGGAATAAACTCTTTTAAACACAGTCTGTTCACTGGAATAAACACTTTTAAACATGGCATATAATTCATCACTCAGTTCAGTATCATGTGTCGTATACCAAGCAAATGAATGTACATAGAGGTGATAAAGAGGAAATACATTATAAATCAGAGGCATGTAACAAACGCACAGATTTGTCAGATTACCACCTCAATCAACTCACTTATTCCCAAGGCACGAAACGGCAAGAACATGAGTGCAAGGAGGGAACCTATACGGACTTTTCAGGAAAGATGCAGTTTCCTCTTGCGAAGGTATAAGGCTTCACTTTCCACTGTATAAATGTGCCATGAGAAAACAAAAAGCACTATGGCATTGGAGGACCTACAAAAGCAACTTTAGGTCACCAGGGCAAAATAAAACACCCTATCATACCTCTAACAGTAAACCATATAAACCAGGCCTTACATTAGCATATTATCTAGGAGCAGAAGGACAGAAGACTACTAAAAATTTAAAAACACACTTAAAATTACTGAAACAGTTGTACATGCACACGTGCAGCACGCACAGCAGACAGAATGGAGACGCACTACAAAACATAACTAGCGCAAGTGGCCTGATTAATCATTTGACAATAATAAGGATTATTTTGCATTTCCTCTTCATACAAAATTCCCTTCACACACACACATACAAGCACACACCCCTGGGGTAGAAGTCTCCCACTTTGTTTATACTGGATAGCCACAACACAAGCACAGATATCTAATCCAGTTCCAATCACCTTTCCCAACTTCCCTCAATGCCTGCAAGCATTATGGGTACGTGAAAGTACGGAGCACATACTATATATATTTGAAATCAATCACTGGAGTATGACCCTTCACAACACATCAGTATTAAGAACAATAAAGTTCACTGCTGGCCATGCTCTTCATACATACAGAATGGAAAGAGGGAACCCTCTCTTCTTTGGCATGCTAGGAAGCAAATAATCCTTTCAGACACCTTTAAGGCAGATACAGACATACACTTCAGCAACAACATGAAAGAAAAACATAAATCCCATGGTGACATGCTCAGTACAGGAGCTGTGATCTGGGTTTGTCCCCCATATGTTTGAGATACAACCTCCTCCATTACTATGGCAGCAAAAAGGTTGTCTTAGTCTTAACTAGTTGCATCTAATACACACAACTGAAGCTTTTAATTGATGGCATACTGGACAGGATGAAAAATTTGACAGAATGAGCGTATCTTGCAGTTAGAGTGACTCACGTGCTGCTATTTCTGTTTTATTTACCACCTTCTTTTAAGCTACTACCATGCTTTGCAGAGTTTTTGACAGATCAATGACCTTCTCCTTTTCTGCACAGCCCAGCAACGTTTCTTTTCTGAAGGTTATGAAGCAGCAGACCAAAGAAAAAGAGTACCTCAGAACATTCCAAAGCAACCAGCAAGAAATGTATACGTGATGTGCCTCTGTTAAGCGTCTGTAAAGAAACTGCTCCACAGTTCCCAGCCACTACAATCCTGGATTTATTCTTGCTCCCCCAGTCTTACTTTTGGATTTAACTCATAATTAAGTCTTATTTTTGCATTTAACTTGACTATGTGAAGGCAGGCATAGTATTTTACTTCTCGTTTGTCTGAAAGATACAGGGCGCAAATACAATGCCATATGAAACATTTAAGCAAAAATACTGACAATACTCCTCAGGGAAATCAATGAGCATGAACATCAGTGTCTAGGTCTATATATACACTAAGAGATGCTCGTGCAAATATAACCATGTTAAAAATCCTGATAGGAATCAATTAGTGCAACAAACAAAAGCAAAGCTAATACACCTAGCAGCCAATGTTATATTGAAAAAGCCTACAGCAACTCTCTCAAACTTGCAATTATATCTTTATTGGTAGTTTCCTACATAGACTTCCCAAAAGACAGGGGTGCTATGTGTATACACTGCCAGGATCAGAGACTGAGGCTGTACATAATCTAAAAAAATAGCTTTTTTTATTTATTAATTCCATAGCATACCGTATATATATTTACATATAAGAATAACAAAGATTTTTGAATCTACTGATTATGATTTAATCTGATGGCATATTTCATTTTGAACAAAATATACAGGAGTTCTTAACACAGCTTTCTGTTGCTACATAAAAAAGTAGCACAAGCATGGAATAGACACATCGCTTAACTGAACAGAACTGAAACTACACTTAGCTAAACAGTGGGTGGGGGAGAAACTATTTTTGTCCCACAGGATTCAGTAAGAGATGACGGAAACATGGACTTCCCCTGGAAAAATCAAATGCTTAAGCAGCTGTACTTCACTGCAAAAATATCAGGGAACAAAACTTTCCAGAAGCTGTTTTGGGTTTTAAATTTACACTCTACATTGAAGATGTAGAAAGGTTCAACAAAAACACAACTTACGCCTGCACAGAAACATAGCTTATGCCTGCATACGCTCGAACTAACTTTGGCCACAACCCATGAAAGAGAAACCAGAGGCTGCTTCTTGAGGAACCTTAATTTTCCTTAAACAACTGATTCTGAATAAAAGATTTTGAGCTGGTCAGAAGCAACAGAGCAAAGAAGAGAGAAGGATCAAAGACTGTATGCGTGCCATTGCCAAATCATGTAAGACGTGAGTGAGGTTTAAAAAATCCTGGTAGGTGATAAGGTCAATACAGAACAATTGTACACCATATCACACAATATTAGAACTACAGGTACTTCATGAAGCTAGCAAGAGATTGACTCAAAACATTAAAGTAGCACTTCATTTTTACCGCTCATGGGTAGTGAACTGCTAGACGTTGCTGTCACAAGAGGCTATAGAAGTATCATTAGGTTCAAAAAAACAACAGAAAAATTCATAGACAGTGGGGACATAAGTGATGTACCTGCTAGCTGTCTAATTTTAAAACTATGGATGGTGGAGAAGAAAACACTTAAAGTGGCTGGGTCTTCATGCTCTTCCTAAATAGCATCATTTACTCCTACTACCCGAGACAGAATGCTAGGTTGGATCAACCCCTGATTGGACCCAGCGACGTATTTCTTATGTTCTTATGGGGTTACCACTAGCATTTGTAATTTTGTAACACATTCGTTTCTCCCCTTCTCCCCTTCTCCTGTTTTTTATCCCTGAGCAGTTGACTGGAAGAAAATCTTATCCCTCTGGCGAAAGCCTGATCTGGACATGCCAAGAGCAAGAAACTTAGCATCCCAGCAAGACTTTACAGCAAGGACAGACAGGACACAGAGCAAAGCCACACTCTGTGACATCATCACTTAGAGCAGAGCTACTTGTCTTGCTGAGTGCAGCCACTGGTGGTCAGTAAGACACCAGAAGGTGGTTTGCAAAGTGACTGTAAACAGAGAAATTAAAGACTTATATACACACAGGTACACACCTGCACAACCGTCTGTACCTGCTGTCAGGCATAGGAAGAAGCCAGCTCCCAACTGCTTTTAGTACTGGCAAGCAGGCATAATCAGTTCCCTTGCAGATAACAAAGCTGTGGCTCTGCACTCCACACACCCTCTCCCAAAACAGTTAAACAGTCCTTCAGAGAGGCTGGAAAATGGCACAACAGCAAACTCTGGGGGGCAATCTTTGCTAAACCATCCTGAGTATCAGCATTATGTCATATAGAAATCTGGTACCTGACATCATCTGTAGTCTACAGAGAAGTTAATGGCTTCGTCACTGTTAGAAAGCCCAAAGTATTACAGCCTCAAAACTCAATCGGTAATTTTGAGGCAACACTGTGCTGAGAATATTAGAATATTTTAAATCATGTGGGTTGGATACATTCTTAAATGTATGCTCAGAACTTGACATTCAATGTACGCAAGAACCTTTTAGGCAATGGAATCCCCAAATGCATTGTAAATTGCAAGGCAATTATATGTCGGTGGTTAAAAGATGTATAATTAAGAGGACTGAACTCTGAGCTTCACACATTGCATCCAAACAAAAGCCACGATTAAAGAAGTCTTAACTGTGTTGCTTAGTATTTGCTAATACCAGCACAAATTCCATGTTAAATTGCTTGGTGTCTTCATGAAATCTCACAGACAAGGTATAATCATCTACACGTTTCCTAAAACATCAGCTTGGGGCCAGAAGTGGAACATGGATCTCCACAGTTTCTCCACAAACACAAACAGCATAAGCAGCAGTTTTGTTGATTCCTCAATTTGAGCAAGAAAGAACAATTCTTTGCGCTGTCACTGCCTGACCCTTTGGCTGAAACTAACACTAAATATAGAGATTTGAAGATGTTTGGGCAACATGGAATTACATCCACTCTTCAGAGATGAACAGAGACCATAAAAATCATTGCAAAAAGACAAGCATTTAAAGCTACTTTACAGTAAAACCTTTCAGTCAGTATTAGTAAAAACTGTATTATTAGAGAGAAAACACATTCCTTTTTTCTATTTCATACTAAGAGACTTCAGGCAACAAGCACCTCTCTATGAAGCGCTTTGTTCTATCAAGAGAAGCTGCATCACATTGAATTGTGGTTGTCATCAACACAACGAAGTTGTAACTTTTGACCCCGTTCTATGATCTAACCGTAACTTTGGCTTAGTTCTGGTCATTTAACAGCTCAATTCTCTACTATGCTAAGCTACCAAACCAAGCCTACTATAATTCTGAAAACGAGAGCCTTTTTGTTAGTAAAAGCATCCAAATCGAGACAGAAAACACTCAGAAGCAACCAAAGTCAGCTACAAGAGTTCCTGTAGGGAACGCTTTTATTAACTAGAGTACAATTGTTACCCAAGAAGACCTCTGAAAAGCCCCACACAAGTCAAGGTACTACACACACATGCAAGTGCCCTGACATATCAAGGCACTGTAACATGTCAAGATCTTACTAGACGTTTTTAGTTACCACCTGGAATCATGTTTCGAACTACTTCTTTTCACTTGTTAAAATCTACCTAGGAAGATAGAAACAGCAACATTGTCCTCATTCTGCCTTTTGTGAAAGCTTATTACCTCAACTGTGC
This sequence comes from Psittacus erithacus, assembly GCA_009867235.2. NCBI lineage: Eukaryota > Metazoa > Chordata > Aves > Psittaciformes > Psittacidae > Psittacus > Psittacus erithacus. The sequence goes on from WYDI02035400.1 coordinate 44,198, forward strand.
AAAAAGGCAGTTTATATTGCATAAGGATGTCAAAAATATTAACAGAAAAGCAGCAGTGTATTTTAGGCAATACTGGTAACACAGATTATACTGCAATAAATAGAGAATTAAATTTAAGTATTATTCCTAATAACAGTAATGGCTAGAAAACTTACAGACTTGTAACAAGTTTCAATCAACATCAGAAAACATAACTAGGAGGAGGGAAAAATAACTCTTTTTGTTCCAAAACTGAACAGATTCTTCTTTGTTTTCCCACACAAAACCTAGGCATTAATTTTAACTTCAGCTGATTCACTCATCTGATGAACGGTAGCATATAGAAAATGTGACAATGACAGCCCAAAGCCTAAAAACCAACAACCACTTAAGACTTCAGGAATTCTGGAAAATTCAAAGGATTTATAAAGAGAAAAGATGTTAAGTAGGAAGATTCGAAACTCTCACTAAAAGCACATTTCCTATAGATTTCAATAAAATAATTTCCTATACATGGCTATTCCCGACCTAAGGTTCTAGACAGGCTCCGTATCTCTGAAGTCTTTCAAACAAGGACTTCTCTATGTGAGCAGATCTCAGGCCCCAGTCCTGCAATCACACCCTCACAGGCAGATTCTTGTGCTTGCACAGAAACACACTTATTTCAGTGTGGCTGTAAACAGGCCCACGTTTTGCCAGGGTGAGAGGGGCTGCAGAGAGGCGGCTTTGAATCAGATACAGCAACAAATGGAACATTAGGTCATTGCGACATTGCAGAAATGTACTTTAAAACGTTATCTCAAGGCATCAAAACCATGATCCTAAGAGAAAGCAGAGACTAAACATACCACAGCATACTTTACATCTGTACTTGAACAAAAAAAAAGTTGCAAGTCCAAGTCTTTTATTTATTCAAATAACAGACAACCTGCACTTGCATATGAGGTTAAACAAAATGCCTTAGTCTTATTTTTAGACCAAATATTGCAAAGACAAACAGGTTCATTTTCACACAATACAAGAATATCATTCTTGCTTCAGTAGGAATACTCAATAAAGGAGCAGAGCTCCTCACAGAGCAGCCTTTTAGGAGGTATAAGCTATCAAAGTTTCAATATGATATTACAATAAATTTGTACCTCCTGAGGATTTACCATACTGTGAGAACACGGTACATGCAGCTCTGTAGGACCAGGCCCTACGTACAGATCAATTCACTCATTGTAACAACACTGAAACATCAAAGTAACTCCCACTAAGTAAATTTTGGGTTGCTTTCTGTAGATAGTTTACAATTACTAAAACCTGTCTATGTATATATTACAAATAAATCATATGAAAGGCTGAAGATGGCTATGGAAATGCTACCAGGCTGTTAAGTGACAGCACAGAATACAGGCTTCGCTTCGCTCCACTTCAGTCACCTGCAGTGGTACCTGGTGGGTATGGACAGCCCTAGTGTGAAACACTGCCAGCACAGGGGTGTCCATTGGAGAGGGCACTCAACTACAGAGGACTGATGCGTTGCCCTAAATTTGCCAATTTTAAGTCTACCAATCCTCAAGAATTGGAAACAGCCTTAAAATAAACCTTTACCATATGTTGTTAGGTAACAAAGTTAGAAGCAACTACAGATCTATGTATCTTAATCAGATGGTATAATACAAGGCTTTAAGGTAAGCGTTACTTTAATTTCCTAAACGCACTAGAGGCTACCTGTACAAAGCCATTAGCATTTTGAGCCAAAAGACACAGTAAGGAGCATTTGACCAAAACCAGACACCTCCCACACTATAAACCGGAGCTATTTCACCTGTGCGGGGTGAAGCACGTTGGTGGGCTTTCCAGTGGACTCACTTCACAACTACCAGACGTTCTTTTCCCTGAAAACAACAGAAAAAAACCGATCCTTTCTTTTTCAGTCCCGGGGGGCAGCAGCACCTCACAGGGAACCCCCACCTCAGTGGGACCCGGGCCTGGTGGCACAGCTAAGGTCCCCCAGCAGGGACATGACAGGGGCCCGGGGCCCAGGGCCCAAGTCCAGACACAGCCTTTGCCGTGTAGGGGCCGCTAAGGTGATCGCTTCCCGTGGCTGCGGGGCCAGGGGGCTGTTGGCCCAGTCCTGCGGATGCCAACCGGTCCCCGGGCAGTGCGGGCAGCTGAGGGACCCCGGCCGCGCTGAGGGGGCTGCCCGCCCCGCGCGTGGCGGGTGGCAAAGGTGAGGCCAAGGCAGCCCTTTGCTCCGGTCCCTCAGCCCCAGCTAACGGGGCTGGTCTGGGACCCCCATCTGCCGGCAGCTTACGGGGCGGGTGGGGGCACTCTCACGGCCTCCTCACATCCCCAAAACCACCTCCCCGCCCCCTCCCCAAAAAGTTGCGAGGCCAATCAGCCCGACACCGGCCCGGGCGAGGGGGTTCACCGACGGGGAGGAAGAGGGGGGAAGGAACGGGACAGGCGGGGGGGGGGGAGCCGCGGCCGCGGCGCCCCCTCCCCGCCGGCTCCGTCCCCACCGCCGCGGGGCGGATGGCGGCGGCGGCGGGGGGAAGCACCCTAAAATGCCGCGAAACTTTCCAGGCCGCGGCCGGCGCAGCCCCGCACGCCCCGCGGGACCGGCACCGCCTCCGCCGCGGCGGCCCCGGGCCGGGCTGGGGGAAGGGGTGCACCCCCCCACCGCCCTCCGGCCACCGCCGCTCATTAAAAGTCGTTTCGGCAAATTAATGCCGCCCCCAGCCCCCTGTCCCGTCCCGCGGCGCCCCTCGCCCCGCCACCCCGCGCCGAAGGGGTGGGGGGGAAGTGGCCCCGGCCGAAACGTCCCCGCCGCCTCCCCCAAGTCGCCAAGCTCCGGCGCGGCAGGGCTCGGCCCGCTTTGGGCCCGGGGCCCGGCGCGGGGGGCCCGGCAGGGCGGGGAGCGGAGCTGCCGGGCCGCGCCGCGCTGAGGCCTAGCGCCCCCCCGCCTCTGTTCTCCCCCGCCGCCCTTCACCTCCCGGGCATAGGCGCCGCCGGGCCGCACCCCGACCCTCCCGCTGGGTCCCGGCGACCGTCTCACCCCCCCTTCGGCGATCCTCTCGGCGGCCGAAAGCCTCAAAACCCCCCTCGGCTCCCCTCACCCCCCGCTGCGGCCTACACCGCCCCGGCCGATCCCCGGCCTCAAGTAGACCGCCTCCCCGCCCGCCCTGCACCCTTCGCACCGCCTGCCGCGCTACGCGAGCCCGGGGATGCAGGCCGGGCCTGGCTTACCTTTCCAGCTGCTTTTTTTTTCTCCTCTCTCTCCTCTCCCCCCTTTCCCTCTGTTGGGCTGACAGATCAGAGTTTCCTCCCCAGCAGAGGGACTGGGAATGGGCTCGGGCTCTGTGCTGTGGAGCTGCTGCCCCCCTGGCTCTGAGAAGATCCTGCTTTTTGTGAGGAGGAAGCTTTGGGGGCTCTTTATTATTTTAAAACTACAAAGTGCTCAGAGGGTAGGTGATTATTAAGGGGAATCCCTGAATATATTCTCCAGCAAAGAAGGCAGGGCTGCTGGGGCTGCTCAAGAAGAGAGCCAGCAGCCTCCTACAGCACCACTACAGGCACTGCGAGGACATAACATCAGAGAGCGGCTCCTCTGCCCTCCAAAACAACAACTTTCCTACCATCTTGGAGGTAGTAAAGAGGGAGAGAGGGAGGGGGAAAAAAAGTACGGAAGGTTTTTATTAAGTGTCAGTTTGCGGGAGGGAGCTAAATGGCCAAAACCAATTTTTTTATCATTTATGTGGCTTTTTACTTTAAATAAAAATAAAATACAAAGGCATGTGGCTGAAGAAATAATTTTCTTTGTAACCTGTTAAGATCAGATTTCTGGAAAGAAAAAAGGTACGGTAAAAAATGTATTTTTAGTAACTTTGTTTTTCTTCAAAAATTAAAAATTCGCATTTTTTTTATGCAGAAAGTTGATAACTTTGTTGTTGTTGTGTGATAGATTTAAAATTAATGTGTAATTGTAAAAGTTAGTGTAACTTTTTTGGTAACTTTTCAGTAGAGCAGCTGAGATTGACGTGGGATAGTTCCGTGTAACTGTAGTATTATGTCTTTCTCTTAAAGCATTGTAAATAAAACTGAATGTACAGGTAGGAAAAAACCAGCAAGGTTTTACTTTGGGGGTGTTGGGTTTTGTTTTGGTTGGTTGGTTGTTTTTGGGAGGGGGTGTTGTTGGGGTGTTTCTGTTGGCTGGTGGGTTTTGGTTTTGTTTTTTTTTATTCCTAGAATAAGTCCTGTAGAGGAGCTCTGGGGGATTTAATGCAAGTGAGTGGTGCCTGTGATACATTAGCTGAGAAATTCTGCTAACCTGCTAATAAATGTAGCATTGTCTGCCCTTCAGGATGGGATGTGAAAAAATAAAGCTCATTGCAAGAAATTTGGTTGAGGTTTCATTTTAACGCTTTCAAAGCGCTTTGCAGCCTTCTAAAATCAGTTTTAGTTCTTTTTAAGTTACTGTTTTGATTTGGGGGCTTTGTTCCTGGTATTTATGAATAATAATATGCCTGACTTCCTTATAGAATTGAGAAATGATCTAAATTTATACTACAGTATCTTATAATATAAAATAGTTGTTTTTCTTTGTTGCAGATGTTTTTATTAGACTATTTACTATTATTTTTACTATTTATAGTAAAAGAATATGAGAAATGCTGTCAAAACCGTGTGAGATGCTGTGGTGTATCTATGGGTGAAGACATTGATCACTGTGTTCAGCAGACCTGTGATAATGTTTCTTGCGATGAGATTATGCACAGCCTTGCTCAGAGATGAACTGCAAAGATTATTTGTTTTGAATGATGAGGAAATAATTGGAAAACAAATAAGATATACATTTAAAAAAAAAAAGTATTTAAGTTTTTTCCATTGTAAAGATTATTCAAGTGGTACAGACTAATTGAACTGCAGTCAGACTAAGGTCATAAGAATGCAAGTATAGAATTACTGCTTAGTAACCTCTCCCCCTCCACTGTCAAATCTGAAATATGTTGGTTTAGCTCAGTTACTGTAGTCTTTAAACAAAAAATAAAAATCCTGAATTTAGGTACATTCCCTTTTCAGAACATTCTGAGTTTGCCTATCTGGTATAGTGAGTGGTTTGTGTGTTTATAGTGGGGGTTTCATTTAGATAAATGAGTTTTAATTATACTTGAATTCAAGTCAAACTAGAGAATGGTTTTGGGTTGGAAGGGATCTTAAAGATCATCTCATTCCAAGCCCCCTGTCACAGGCAGGGATGAGAGTGCAAGATCACCCTCAATAAAATACATATATGAATTACACTTTTAAGCTTTGGCCAAGACTTTCAACAATTAAACAGATTTCTATAGATACCTCCCCTCAGACATCCTGACTTAACTGTTCAGTAGGTACACAACTAGATGAACAGAATCTCACCACTACTTCCAAGTATTCCAAGTTTGGAAACTTTTTAAACTGGAAACTCTTTAAAATCATTCTGTAATTTCTTCAGCGTTTTTGTTCAGCAGGAATTTTTTTAAATCGCGGTTAGTCTACCCAGCACATTTTAATATTGTGGAGTGTCGCATTCGGTGGAGTTATTGCATAAGAGGTGTTTTTCTGTATCAGATTATTAATCCATTAAATGCATTATTCTGCTCTAGCATTAGAAAACTAAAAAATAATCAAATATGTTGCTCCTAGATTGTATTTTTAAAAATTTTGTGTTTTGTGTAGAAGTAATGCGATAATTAGGGTACTTCATAATCTTACCAGTCATTATAGTGTGCTTTGGAGCATGAAGTATAATGATTCTTTTTGTAAGATATTTAAGAAAAAAATACTTTTATATTCTATATCTAAAATTCATTACAGGAATGACAGGGATTACAAATGTTGGTTATATATGGAATGATTAAAAACCACACTTTTGAAATACTCAAATTATTTCAGTCGATTCAGAAATTCAACAAAGGCAGCATTAAACTAATATTTCATCTTATTTTATTCTAATAAAGGGCCAGATTCTCAGATCTCAGTTTTGCAACTGCTTGCAGGCCTGATTAATAATTCAGAAGTGTTTGAGGAGTCACTCAATACTTACTTGCATTAAAACTCTTGCATAAATGTTGGTAGGGTTTTGCTACAGTACCAAATTCAAGTTTTCATGCTAAGTGATTTCTTGTATCTGGTATTATGCTAAACTACAGGATTGCTTCTTTTAACTGCAGTTCAGTATAATTCAACTGTAATTCAAGTTCTCTTTATTGCAGTATTTTTAGTGTTTTAGGAAGAGAAGGCACACCATGAACAACCAGCCTATGCTGAGTCTTTCTGTGGTACTCTTGAGAAAATCTGTACAGCACACTGAGGGGCATCTTAGTATTTTTATTATTTTTATAATGGGATGCAGATGATTCAACATGTTAAGAGAAATAGCAATGAAAGCACTTGAGAACCTCAACACAGAAACAATAGTAAACCCTGTCTCTGGCTGTGTGTTTGACTTTGCAGATGCTGACTTTAATCGGATTATTTGCATGCCTAAATTTAAACATGCATCATAGTAGCATTACACATTTTGGTGACATCCTGAGATCTATTTGATGTGTGTTAATTACAAAGCCAGAAGCTTAATGCTGAGGGAACGGAAAAACATTCTGAATCTACTTTGGAATAGAAAATAGAATAGAAAAGCAGAAATGGGATATTTTTAGTGTCTTAAAAAACCCTAACTTTTTAAGGAGGACAAAGTAAAGAGAAAAAAATTACTGTATCTGAGTTACATGGACTATTGTGTAATTATTCAACAGAGAAATTAAGATCTGTACATTATAGATGGATGAGTTTATTTAACAAACTTTGTTTATTTACCTGAGAGGATTAAAAGGATTTGCTTTTCAGTAACTTACTAAAAATTGCAAATATAATTTTAATTGTTTTGCTGGCAATACAGTGTTACACTGTAACACTCTAAAGCAGCATAGTCTGCTCATTTTAGTAATGCAGAATGAAAAGAAGATTTTAAAAAAGATTTGTTTATGGACAAGAATAGGGAGATGCATCATTTTGGTAGAGTAGAGCAGTGCTCTGAAATAACATTGGAGAACGAATTGGACTCTAAGACTCCTATACAAGGATGGCATGTGGTACCAAAGCAAGAAACGTCCTCTGAACAACACAGAGAATTGTATTCTGGAAATTCTGTCTGTCTGCCTTGACTTCAAAGTGATGACATCCCTGGACCAACTGCTCCAGCCAGTAAGCATGTTGCACACTTGAGCACAGAGTGGTCAAAGAACATTAATGTTCTCTAAATCACTAGTTTCTGACCAGTGAGGCATACTTTGCTGGTGTGTCTCGCTGGTATTAATAGTGAGACAGAGGGCAGTGACATAATGAATAAGCTTTGTGAGTCTAATAATAGTAATGGAATAGATGCTTTAGGTTGTATACCAGTTACTGGAGGAAGCTGCATCACGAAATGAACCCTGACTCTCTCACAAGGTCATATGTGTCCTAAGTGTAGACCTCAGGAATTTCTGGAGCATGACATAGACTCTGCATGTGGTGGAGAGTCTGGGGTTTTCAGCAAATGGTGTTATAACGTCAGCGTCTTGGTATTATTCCTCGAAAGAACAGTTCCAGCGTCTTCAAATGCTTGTGAAAGGGATCAGCAATTTAAAATGCAGATGGATATTGTGAAAGGGAGGAACAACTCCGTGTAGATGTTCATTAGAGACTTTGATACATAGAGCCACATTTCCATAGAAGATCTTGTTGTATTTAAACACTGAAAAGGGTGACAAATGAAACCAAAATCATAGATACATTTTTCTAAGCAGCATCTTGAACAGCAGCTTTTATGTGGTATTGGTTTGGTTGATTGTGGTAATTTCTGGAGTCAAGCTAACTGGTAAAGCCCAGCAGAGTAGTATTACTGAAAAATGCTTATTGTTGCTTTGCAACAGTTCTTTAACATGATCATTTTATTGCAGTGGTGGTCTCTAGCACATCTGATAGCTGATTTTCTAACCAGCTGTGGATTTCAGTAGGAGTGTAGTTGCAGAACTAAGTAGTTCTAAATATACTTAAATAGCCAGTTGGAAGCAGACATATGCTGGCTATTGCATGATATCATTAACTGTGAACTGTACTGAAAATAGTAATTAGCAAAGACTTACTAATCTGTTCATCATCAATGTGTATTTTACTCTACATTAAATAAATGGTATTGTCTTCCTAAAGCTCAGCAAAGACAAAGTAGTAAGACTGTTATTTGTGGGAAGGTTGTCCAGAGTACATGAAAGGCGTCTGTAGATGAAGGCTTCTTTAATCAGAAGACAAATGAATGGGATAAAGAGTTCCAGCAGAATACTCTAATACAGTCCTATTTTACTGGAAAACTTACTGTTAATTCAAAGTGTGCTACTGTAGTTTTACTAGCTGCTTCTGTCTATTGGTATTTCATTAACTGTAATTGCAGCAGTTAAGAAGCTGTACACTTCATCACCACTCCTTCTTTCTGCTATTAGTTCAGTTGTTCATTTACATTCAGGATAGAGTGAGTCTTGGTCATCACTGCAAATTGGAAAGATGAGAATTCCCACTGTGTACTAAATCAACAATCCCTTAGTCTTCTGAGAGTAGCCATAAAATGTTTTCAACAAAGGTGTGGAATATCCTGTGATGGATAATTCAGACATGAAAAGCATGCAGGACAGGGATTTTTCAAAAATGGTTGGTGTTAACATCAAAGCATGAGGCGTAATTAGTGTCCAGGGTCATGAGATTCCAGGGGATTTTGTAAGTTATTTGTTACCCATGAAGCTTTTTACTTTTAGTATGTTCCTTTTTGATGCATGGTTCTCATCTCTGATCTATTTCAAACATAGTCACAGGTGTACAGAAGGTGACAAGAAGGAATAAAATTATTTGAAATGTTAGTTAAGTATATTCAAAATTCAGTATTAGCACCTGAGGGATGAGATGTCTCTACCAAATAGTGTGTCTTGCTACGCAGAGAGGCCTCTAAATCTCAGTAGGCTTCTCAGCATTAGATAACTGTGAACTGATGCTTGCATGTAGCCCTTGGGAAACATTAACAGTGTTTGGTATAGCAGGCTTTGCTGATGATGAAGTTTGAACTGCAGGGGTTTGTGTACATTGCTTATGACCCTGTGCTATTTCTCTGTTATGCTCAGTTGTGGATTGTTGGGGATACCCAGGTACTTTGGGACACATTGCTGACATCATTCAATCAGCTAATATGTGTTACTGTAATGTGGCTTTTGGATGAAGACACAAGAGAGAGGACTGTGATTTGTATGAGCTCCCCTCCCAGTGAAGGAGTCAGTGTTTGTTTCTGAACAGTTTTCCATGTGATTCTCTGAACTTCAGTGCCAAAGGTAGCTGAGCCCATTTGATAATTAATAGTAATATGATAATACATAGTAACATATTAGCAATAGGGTTTTTTTTAAATGGGAATTTAAAAACTGCTTCTTGAGCGAGGCAGCTTCTCGGGTAACTCTGGGAGAACTTACCCCATGGAACATGTACTCCTGATACACAGTTTACTTCAGTTATCAGTGAAATCATTAACTTTTCCTGCTGTCTTTAATTCCATGCTTACTTATTGCTGATTTTTTTCCATGATGGTAGTCACAATCAAGTCCTGTTCTATCAGTTTGCTTGTTAGCACTTTCTCTGTTCATGTCCTGTCAGTACCGTGAAAGAGTCAGTCTTTCAACCCATCATTACTAGAGGTGACTTCATCTAATTGCATATTCTAAGGGCAACACAACACATCATTATTAAGAGAAGGTCTTGTTTTGGGAGAGGATGTTTTGGATTAGCCATTGTTTGGAGTGTTTTGTGGGAACAGGGATGGAGATGAGGTTTTATTACCTTTTCTCTTTGGATTAAGGCTGATGCCAGGCTGCTACTCTACTTTTTCTTTAACTTTCTGAATCTGAGCTGCTTTTCTATAGGCTTCAACAGTAACACACACCACATCCCCCAACCAAGAAGAGAGCAGCCACTGTCTTGCAAGATTTTATCAGCATCAGAAGGCGCATTGATCTCAAATCTTCTACTTCCCAGGGAAATGCTGCAGACACTTCCTTTTCTGCCTTGAGCTATGCTTCAAAATGCGTAAAACCAAAAAAAGTCAGTTACAACTTCTTTTGAATGGCCTAGTTTTGTTGGCTGTCTTGCTAAGGAACATACTTCTGTTTGGCTTGACTTCCATTTGGGACACATTTTCTGGTTTCTTTTTATCAAAGAAGCTCACTAAATCAGCCAGGATTTAAAGCAGTCTCCCTCTGGGACTGTAGGGATGTACCCATGGGATGCTGGTGTTTCCAGAAAAGTAGCTATTGAACAGAGGTTTTAAACTTTTGTTTGTTTTAAAATCCTATCTTTAGACTGAGATGCTTACACTTACACTGCTTACTGCAGTATTTTGTCAGAGTTTGTTTCTCTTTAATCTGACTGCTGGCGTTAACCTACCCTAAACTTGCTTGAAAATTTAAGTGCATAGTATGGTTTTACCTTGCATTAACATACCCTTTTCCTTCTCCATTCCCCACAGCCTTCTGCAGAAGACAAGGCTACATAAAGGCAACATTTAATCTAAACCAAGTTTGGAATTAATTGCTTGTGTATAAGAACTATGTTTACACAGTGCTTTGTGGAGAGGATACTTAATGACTAAACCTATCCATCTGTCTCCCAGACACATGCCAGTTCTTTGTCATGCTGTTTATGCAGGCAGAAGTGTACAGGAAGCAGAGATGAAGGTTAGTGAACCATAACGGGCAATGCAGCCAGAGAGACATTCTGCCAGTTGCCCACCAGGTGGTACTAGGGCTGCATTTGGGGAATTGGATCTCCTTCAGACCTGGTCTTGGCTTTAAAATAAGGTGGGATAAACCCCTGGGCCACCCCTAGCAGAGTCCGGATAAATGTACCCAACACTACACTGAGAGGTTAGCTGCATCAGCAGAACTGACCCTTCAGGTAATGTACTAACTAATAAGCCCTTACTTAAACAGTCAAGAATACTTGGAGAATGTTCATCTCCCACTATCCCAGCTTTTTATTGCTGCCTTCTCATAATACTCTGCTTTAATCTGAGGTTACAGCTTCAGAACCAGCAAGTACTAGCACTAACTGTAAACTTCTTAATAAGCAGAACTAAGTTGCATGAACAACTCTGTTTCTATAACTTTTGCTCCAATACTTTTGCGAGCCTGTGTCATTTCTCTTCCTTTGCAGACCCCTATCTTTTTATTGGTAGCTGGACAAAAGTCCACATGTACACTGACTGTCCAGCCACCAGAACAAACAGAAGAGATAAGGAAAGGTCTACACAGTAACTCAGTTGATAACAGTGCTAATTTAGATTTCTCATTACTGTCTAGTTTCCAGCAGTCAAATCTGTAGACAAGCTTGTCGCTATTACCCAGTTCAGCTGAAAAGGTCTACACTCAGTAACAAGGTAGGTAAAAGGGTAGAAGCAGGACAGACAGCACCACATGTACTTCTTATCCTTTTTGTCTTTCAAGATAAGGGCTGGAAACTTTCTGAATAGAAATAAGGATCTACACACACTGACTGAAGGGTGCAGAGCTTTCAAAAAAACCCCGAAAGTGTCTCGTGTGCCAGAGCTCCTGGAGTTAGGCAACACTGTGAGATGTAAGGCAAAAAAAAGTCTCTAACAGTTTTGAACCTTCACAAATTTTGAAATGTAGAAGTGATAACTGACTTGTTGCACAGCTGAAATTATTCCTCTGTTTGTACAACACGGATTTTCAGGAAGAACCCCAAGGTTTTCATCCTAAGGAACCTGGGAACCAAATGTTTTACTGAATACAGGATTCAGCTGCACCCTTTCCTCTTAAACCTACCATCTGTTAGAAGAGCCAACTGCTTTGCTTTTGGCATATGTTCTCACACACATTCTTTTGCTATGTCCCTGCCATAAACCCCTCTTACTTCTAAAGAAGTAATGTTCCACAGGGACAACATGAAGGTTTTTGCAATATTTGGTCACACACGTGGACATACACAGTAGGGTCCTGCATACTGCCATTAAAAATAGACTGCAGTATTTATAGATGTCTTAGTTACATGCATAGTAGTATCGTTGAATAAAGTGAATAGTTGTCTTCATACCACCAAGAGAACTGACGCTGCTGGTGACTAGAAGATGGGAAGCTGAGTCAAAGTCCAACATTTAAGATTTGTCAGCTAGTGTGAGAACTCCATGCTATGCAAGGATAACCAGGAAGAGTTTTCTTCCTGGGCAAAAGGAAGACAACTTTTTAAAAAATTACTTGCTTGTTACTGAAAAATCTCAAGCATGGAACTAAAACTGAATTTTATAAAGCCAAGGCTTCTGCAGCAGCACTCTCGTGCACTCAGTATTGTTCTACACTGAAAAATGTAGGTTCTCCTCATGCAACTCCTTTTTTTAATAAAGTTGGAAGTGATGGCGTTATAATACTGTTCCCATTTGCATGATTCCTGGAAGACTGCTCTAAACCTTATTACCCAAACAGCCTGTTGAAGAGGAAGCTATCCTTCTTCCAGAGGAGTCTCTGTTCTGAAGTCATTCTAAAGCTTAAAAAAACTAAACCCCCAAAACCAAAAAACCACCACATGCAACCTCTTCCCCCACTTTGCTGTACTATCACAGAGAAACTACTCTGAGGTCTAGTCTATATTTGAACTGGTGTAGCTAAAGGCCTTATCTTTTTGCTGAATTTTTAAAGCAGCTCAATATGAGGAAGCTGTGTGAAAACTGCTTTTCTTTTTCATGACTTCAAAACAATTTTGATTTCCTCCATGAGTAGTTTCTCAGCTGAAACAAAATGGAGAAGCAAGTATCTTAAGCAGTGGTAGGTCTGAACACTGACGTAAACCGGGTATGTTTGACACAAAAGAGGCACAGCTTGCTCTGACAGCACATTACAAAAATAGAATGTTCACACTCTCATCAGTGCTTACAGTTAAGATACTGGATACTCTGGAAGAAGGTTAAGATCCAGTACTTTTGCCATGTAGACCTGTTCCTAGCTAGCAAGACTCCCTGAGTTACTTACTGAGTTGTTTTCAAGCAAGAAGTGTGAGCTACATGAATTAAATAGGTAATGGATTGTTTGGTATTATAATTTATTTGTATACAGTCATCATGTACTCTGCCTCTGGGTACAGTATGTTAAGTGCTGCATGTTCTGTCTGACACAACAGTCCTATAATATTATGGGACTATTTCAACTGATGAAAATGTGAATGAAACAAAATAAAATGACCAAGTAGATAGATTTTTGAAAAATAAAATTATCAGTCACAGCAGTTAACTGCAACAAATACTTGGATGGAGGTGGCAGCAGTCTGATCAGTCTCTAGCAGCTGGCTGGCTCTTCTACTGCATGAGCACCTTCAACAACAGCTTTCACACACTTGGCCATTGTCTGGGATGCTCTGCTGATTGAATCTGAAAAAAAAGAAATCCAGATACATGTCAGTGTGTTATAATTGTTTGGTTTCAAAATGACACAATATAAAAGAGATTTAGAAGACTGCATGCAACGTGGATAGAGGAAAAGCACTTAATTGAAAATACAGTCCAACAGCCTGCACTTTACAACCATTCAAAATGATTTTACTAGAAAAATTTTGTTTCTTCAGAAGATCCAAATCCTCCATATCTTAGAGGAAAGCTTTAAATGCCTCCTAAGAACCTTACCGTAAAGCTAAGTAAAATGTATTGATTTCAGAATGGAAAGGCCACACTATACATACCTGTCATATAAAAGTCTTTTATTGTGAGCTGAGGTGGAACAAGGGGATCAGCAAGAAGCTGTTGCTTCACTAACTGTGGCAGGAAAGGAAAAAAAAAGTCAGATTTATGATAGGAATTCACATTTGCTTAGTGAATTTTGCATTCAGCGCAGGTCAAAGAATGCTTGTGGTACTTATTACATATGAAGAAGGCTCATTTCTTCAAAAAGCATCAAGCTGTGTAACAGCACTAAATCACGCCCAGACGCTTCACTTTCAATTACCTTTGACAGTTCATTTGCCTGGTTGAAGTAGTTAGCCTCTTCCACATCATCGTATCGAACCAGATTAGGAGATACTTCTTCTAAACGTTTCCGTATTTGGTCAAGGTTCTCATAAGGCAAGGTCAAACCAGCCAGCTAAGAGCATCACAGAAAGAAATGCCATCAAGTCTAGGGATTTAATTCACAGTGGTTTAGATTACCAAGCCATTAACATACCTAAACTAAAATGAGGAAAAATCTACACTCCTGAAAACACAGGCCAATATAATGTACAAACTGAAGCAAAGTCACAGTGTTTTGTTAGACTTGTGATGCCTACAGTTAAAATTTGCAGACAAAACTTCACCCATTATGCACTCAAATGGCATACAGCAGCTACAATATTAGTGCTCTCCTCAAAAGGGAAACAGTATCATTTAACTCACAGAACTAACAAAGGACTCAATACAGAACATTACTTCATAAGACTACCATCATGTATTGCCCTGAGAATGTACCTCTTTTTTAGAAACACTACATAAAAGGAACTTAACCTCTCAGTATACTTTTATTAGGAGCAATTTATAACAGGAACAGTACCTCAGAGACAGCTCTAATGATTTTCCAGTCTTCCCTTGCCATCCCCGGAGGTGTAACTGCAACTCTTGTCTGCTGGGCCCTACCCTCAGTATTCACATATGTGGCTGCCTTCTCTGTATATGCTGCTCCTGGGAGAATAACATCAGCCATGGGAGCTCCCACATCCCCATGATGTCCTAAATACACGGAAAGAGGAAACAGTACACAGCCATGGAAGACATAAGTAAGTCAGAATAAAAAGTTACACAATACAGAATTTGTGTGTTGGTAAAAATGAGTTTCTGAGGATTGCTCAACCAGTAATATAACGGCTATTAGGCTGACTGCTCTGAGATCTTACTTGCCTAGTGCTCTGGAGAGAACAAATGGACTACAAGCACTAGTACGTGCTAGTTCAGTCCCTACAGTCACACAACTTTGGGGGTTCCTGGAACACAGATACTTAGTGAATTAAGAAAAGACCATGTCTTGGTATGACAGAACAGCTGGGAACCAGTGCTGTTTTGATGCTACGTTTGAAGCCATGCTCCCAAAGACGTGACTGGCTTACATTCCCTTACTACTCATCAACAGTTTCTCATTTTTACCCAAGAAATATGTAATCAGTATCTCAAGTTACGTGTTGCAAGTTCCACTTCTTGGCAGAAAATAAAGGCTAGAATTTATCAGAGTCAGATGTGTTTGTAAGAACATGCCACTGTTTCAGCTTTCTCTCCAACTATTAGACAGCAACATTTCTTAATTTACATCTACTAATTACCTTGATAGATGATAAAACAATCCTTTGGCAAATCTTGACGTGTTATACAACCCGAATCTGCTCCCAACAGATACAGTACTTTGGGAGGATTTTTCCTAATTGCTTCCACTCCTGGTCTGAAACCCAGATCCAGAGCAGCTACCTGGCTTGCAACCCTGCAGGAACAAACACATTATGACTTTTAAGTTATTTTATAATTCTTCCTCTACCATCAGAACAGAACTAACTTATTTTTTAAACTGAATACTTGAAAGGGATGTAAGACATCTCTAACATGAACAGGACAAAAAAGAAGCATAAAGGCAGCTGACAATTCCTGACAGAGTATTTAACAGAATACCAGGTTGGTTTTGCATTTTGACAAAGTAATGCCATTTGAAGTTTTCACAGTGAATCTCACCTATTTAAGATAGGATAGCAAAATAAAAGCAGACATTCCAGGTCAGGGCCTAGTGGCAGGCAGCTCACTTGTCATCTGGAACATCAAGGTTCACATTTCAGTTATGTATTGAACTCAATGGGCCTTTAATTTAGGGCACTCACATGGAAGATGAAAGATCAGCTGCCAGACCACCAGCTACTCTGAAGCGCTTAAGACCACTATTTTATCACTATTAATTTATTCACACATAAAAATACTTTCAAAAGAATGAAATAATAATTCTTATTTTTCTGGCAATCTCCTTCTTTTCCAAAGAAAGAATTTTGCATAATCCTACATAATCAGGTGCCAGACTTCCAACTGTATTTAAAAGAAAAGAGATTCTGTCTGTAGAGTACATACCTTTCAGTGCTACTCATGTTTGTCTGACCAGTCAGACATATAGGTTCCAGTAAGTTAAGTTGCTTTTTACATTTAAGGTAGAGAGGATGATACATCAAACATGGAAGTCGGTAACATGAAAGACTGACAAACCCCATGTAAAAAAGGTATCATGAGGCTTTAACTCATGAGTTTTTTGGTATTAAATGTTTCGGTTTCAACAGCCAGATTTTATATTCAAGTTTCAGCAGGACCAAGCGCTGCTCTTGCTATTCTAGTTTCACATCAATGAAGCTGATTTTGGCTGTAGGACTTGGTTGAGTCTCTGAATCTGAGCACCACTACAACTGCTAAAATAATTTTTCCTTTACAGATTGCCAATTTGATAGAGTTTTAGAAAGACTGGGGAAGGACTGTCCCAAGAGGAGCTTGCCTATTAAAAGGAATAATATCCCAATAAATTGAGTAACTAAGATCACAAGCCCTAAAATTAAAAGCTTTGAAGCTTTTCTATTAACTACTCAGTTAAGAAATTGCACAGTAAAAGGAATATTGTGAGAAACCATATTATTTAAATACTCTTGCCATTTTGTTTTTCTTCAAGATAAAATGCAATCATTTCGCAAGTAACCCTGTTCTGCTGTGCATTCTACTGAGCACTGTGCTATGTTATTAAGCTCTCTTGTATACTGTACCTTTGAATTTAAACTTTAAATTGTATATTTAAATATAATAGACTAATAAAATTTCATGGAGAGCCTGAAAATCTTGACAGGTCAAGGAACACATTTTTATTAAGGAGTTTCTGCAAGTTTGTACTTCCAGGTTTTATATTCCCTACAGGTTCTAACCTGATAAGCTGCTTGTGTGTAAACCAAGAAATGTGCACTGCATAGATTGTGGTAACTTGTTAAGGCACAGTGTGAACAAAAGTTGCTCCCCAAAAAGCTTTAAAGCGAACCTGTGGAGGATGTTCATGACTTTCCAATCAGGATCAACACCACTCTGAGTCCTGGCATTCTGTGCAATAGTGGAAACTGCAGCATGGATAGCTGCTCCGTCACCACGCTGCAGTGCTGCACTGCCTACCACCACCATCGGCTTTTTGGCCTCACTAAGGACCTGTGCGAATAAAGATTCAAGAAATTCATTCCGTGGCTCTGAAGACAATTTGCGGTGCAGATACAGTAATAAATCTCATTATTTTTTATCCAAGTCTTCTATGCAAAGCTACAGTTCTGAAATGGTCATTATTTCATTTAGAGATAAAAGACAAGTGAAAGTGCTATAAGCAGGATGCTACCATGTCAATACAGAACTATACTCTTGATAAACAGACATTCAGCAGCAGCTGAAACAGCCTGGTTTATATCAAGAAATATTCCAGAAGTTTCCTGCACTGCAAAGTTTTACACACCTGAATATATTAAATAGTTCACACATACTTGGTGCACACTAGTCATTACCTCATCTCTGCATGAGATTAAAAGCAAATAGCCCCATATACAACATGGTACTTCTCTTCAAATTCATCTCTGTGGGGAATCCAAATTATTATCCAATAAATCTGAAATTTATCAGTCACACCCTTAAGTTATGTGCACCTTGCAGAATGCATGTTTTCCAGAAGCAATCTCCTGGAGTATCTGTGGGGACTCTCCTAGATGATGATATGTGTAGGTCAGATTCACAGGAGAGCCAACGAGGGCCACTTGCAAGTCATTGTGAAGCCAGCTGAAAACACAGCAAACATTTTTATAAACGTTTTATAAAAATCAAAGAAACAGAGAGTTTTACTCAACCAAACCCACTAATCATGATTTTAGCAATACCTTGAAATAGGATGCCAGTTCTTTCAAAGGAATTTACATGGCATTCACTGGTTTGTAACACGCAGTTTAGCATTATTCTGACTTTTAAGAAAACTTAAGGTTTTTTTTAGAAGGCCTGTTTCTCTATGTACATTCTGGAGCCAGTGCAGCAATACAATTTATATGGTAAGTTCATAACTCAACTTCCTCCTGTCCTCAAACTTTTGCCAATTCAGTGGAAGAAAAAGTTGCACAAAATAAGGTGCTACAACCTTAAGCGATCTTGTCCGGTGTTAGGCAAAATCCAAGTAAACCCCACACCTATAGCTACTATTAAGTATATTTAGCTCAACTTAACTGTTAGCTAATTCAGAATTGAGGTTAAAGCCATTTGTATGAGGAAAGGATTGCAAATTTAACAGTGCTCACAGTTTTAGGAATCCACTTATTTCTTAGATGAACAGAGAAATTCAGCTGGTAAGAAATTTCTCCTTTTTTGCAGCTTCCCATTGCACAGACTTATAAAAAACCCAAAAAGTATGAATTATTCATAAATTTAATTGGATTTCTTTCCTTTCAAACTTTTAAGGCCACTATTGTTTAAAATTATGTATTTTGGAAGATCCCGGCATTAGGAAGGACAGGGCTTTTATAAACCTCATTGTCTCCTGCTGATATATCTTGTTGAAGTTGAATTAGCTATGTTCAGAAGTCTGGGAAAACCACATTATTTGTCAAAGAAAACATTAAATTTGAATAGTTGCTTCTAAAATCAGCAAGTCTGATTTGTTACAACAACAATACAAAAAGCAGCAGACTGATGCTGAAAAATTATTCTTTAAGGAATATGCTTTAACAAACTTCTTTGAGAAAATCTGATGTCTGTGTAATGTAGCAAAGGAATAAATGTCTGAGTATATGAACTTACAAAAATGTCAAAGAGCTTACAAAACACAGCTATAAACTACAGGGAGAAGAGACCCCCATTTCCTACGCGTATACCACCATTCCATTTACTAAAAGGTGAACTAAATCCAGTGAGTCCATCTGGATGAATGCTCTCAATTTACTGCCTGCGGCTCCACCTGAGCATTGCATCAAATCCAGATGGATTTGCATGCTTACTCACCACCAAAGAATACAAACCTCTTTCGAATTCTAGCATTAAAAAGTGGTGCCTCAAAGCGTGGATTGGTGCCAACCAGAAGCAGGACATCTGCCTCCTCCACTCCAGCAATCTTGGTATTAAGCAGGTAGTTGGAGCGTAAATCTGTGCTATAACAAGATGTAAGAAAGAAAAAGGATAAGAATTCAGGAAAGTGAAGGAATGAATATGCAATAAAAATTCTAGATGCGCAAAATAATTCTTCATTGTGGAAAAGAAAGGGAAAGAAGAGATTTCTCAGTCCAAATTACTAACCCAAATAAAAAGAGTGAACCTCTCTCTTTCATGAGTATCAAGACAGCAAAACATTAAAGGAATTACAAAGTGCGTATTTCCTACATTTACAGTCACTAACAGCCTTCACAAACTTCATCTGTTGTTACACAGTTTTCAAGATCCTAACTGTAGTACGTTTTTCACAACACAAATAGAAATAAATTATCCAACTTACAAAAGAGTGTAACTGGCTTTCAGTAGCCTACTGTTACACTGCAGCAACCTCAACACACAGTAGCGTGCATAACCCTTGCTGTAATAGAGACTGTGTATCAACTAACAATGAATACTGTAAATTTAAACAAACCCTGCTAATACATCAACAATTACTATTTCAGTCATTTCAGAATCTTTCTTACCATGAGATCATTTGCAAACTGGGAAGTTTATTAACATACAAATTTTACAACCAAACTTTGCCTGGACTCTTACCCAGCTCCAGCAGTAGGGAAGACCTCTTCAGTACAGAGTGTATCACAATTTACTCTATTGAGTAAGTCTTTCAGAGCTATTAGTGCTTCGGCATCCACCAGTCCTCCTACAATTGCTGCTACTTCATTACCTTTTACAGCCTGAAGCTGGAGAGAGAGAAAATATAAGCAAGAGAAACCACTGAAATAAATCCCCATTTGGCCCAATGTTTGTTACATTAGCATGTGCCAAAGCCAGCAGTGCAACTCCTGGCCTAGAGCAGCACAAACTGATCAGCAGTGTCTGACTCTCCAGGACAGCAACGCCAGCTCCTTCAGAGCTCATGATAAGCAAAGAACAGCTCTCTGTATTCTATGCAGGTCTCTCCCCCTTGAGTTACTACTCAGATGTGGCCAATTCTCATTTGGTGTGGTGAGGTAAGGAAGATCTTTGAGTGCTTTTATTTTAATGACTATAAACTGCTTACCGAATACAAACTTCCATAACACAAACTCAGTAAACTCAACTCAAAGGTATTATCTGAGAAGCAACAGCTTTTGTAACAAACCCTGCTACTGTACCACGGGCAAAAACATCCTTGAGGAAAGTTCAATTACAGTTATTCAATTCTACTTTGTCCCACATAAAATTTTTAATCAAAATCCAGAGCAGTCATGCAGTACTTCATTTGATCAGCAGTATCAATCACCACACAGAGAAAGCACTGAGGCAAGCACAATTCAGATATAAGTAATATAGAATAAATGGCTTTGATAGCAAAAGCAGTGATAGCACAGTTTGAATAAATTTAAAGGAGTCTTCAGACAGATCAGAGTAATTCAGGACTAAGTTGCTTCCTCCTACCATGCTGAGGGAACCGTTTAGTTTCCTATTTAAGTAAAAGTATTTTCTCTCCCAGTACCCCAAATAAAATCATGGTAAGACAAAGTTTTTCAGATGGCCCAGTCCATGAAACAGGAAATAATATTCAAAAGTAAAAAATGTAAGTGGAAATACAATGGATTAGAAGTCAAGTGCTCTCCTCTAACTTTAAAGAATAAAGCCTTTTTCTGTATGACTTTTCATGTTAATCACTGCTACATGCTCAGCTTTAGATATTAACTTTACACTACATATACTGAAACTCGTTCTTACCACACCAGCAACACGAGGTAATACATCCTCCCATGAGGCATAAACAAAGAGTCCTTTCTCATTTTTGATCATTGGCTGGGTAAGTCTCTGCCGCTTCAGACCATCATAAGCAAACCTAAGTGAACACCACTAACATTATTAAAGAGCAAAGATAATTGTGCATACTAAGTATTTAATACGGCTGAGTTTTTTAACAGCTTGCAATGATGAGGAAAGAGAAACACAAGAAATATTTCCCCTGAAAGTTTTACTTTTCTTTCTCAAAACCAAATAAAAAATCTGTGATACCAATTAAAAAGTTACTGTAAAAAATCAAAATGCTACAAAAATAAAAACATTAGAAGACTTGGTAGGTTCAATTACAGCATTAAAAGCATGCTTTACACATTAATCTTCACTAGAGCTTTACAATATTAACAGTGAAATCCAAAAGTCAGTGCTATTATCCATATTTCTAGTTGCATAGAGTGTGCCTTTAATGTGTGTATAACTGTGCATGTGAGTACAGACACCTCCCACACACCTTGTTTTGTCAGATATCCATTCCTCATTGATATCTTCATGCAGCCTTGGCAAAATCCTCATCACTTCTCCAGTTCTCGTGCTCACTACGATGTTGCTTCCAAGTGCGTCGAGAACATCAATTGACTCTACCTTCCTGTTTAGAAGAACAAATAAAACCATTTGCAGTTTTCTACATATAAGCAGCAATAGCATCCTGGTTTTGGCTGGGATACAATTAGTTTTCTACCTAGCAGCTGGTACAGCACTGTGTTAATTCAGGATGAGAATAATGTTGGCAACACATTGGCATTTCAGTTGTTGCTAGTGTTTACACTAAGTTGAAGAATTTCCAGCTTCTCACACCACCCCACCAGTGAGTAGGCTGTGGGCACAAGAGGTGGGAAGAAACACAGCCAGGACGGCTGATCCCAATTGGCCAAAGGGATATTCCATAAGATATTAGACCATACAGAATATATAAACTAGGGGGGAAGCTGGCTGTGGGCCCCTGTGCAGGAACTTGCTGGGCATCAGTCAGTGGGTGGTGAGCAACTGCACTGTGCATCACTTGGTTTGTCTATTCTAATTCTTTTATTGTTATTATTTTCCCCTCCTTTTCTGTCCTATTCTGTCTCTTTATCTCAACCCACAAATTTTACTTTTTTTCCCCAATTCTCTCCCCAGTCCCACTAGGGAGGCAGGGGTAGTGAGCAAGCAGCTGTGTGCTCTTTAGCTGCCTGCTGGCTTAAACCACAACAGTCTTTTTTGATACCCAAAAGAGCACAAAGAGTTAACAGATATGAGCAGACCATGTTAAATCAAATTTGTTAAAAGCATTCATTATATTTGTTTAATAGTCACTAGTCACAATGTTGGTTTATTTGCTCTCAGAGTTGCTATGAATGTTCTCAGACTTGCATTATGTCACACCTTACTTGCTATGTGTCTTTTCCTTGGCTTATGATACGATAAAATTGCTGGTTGTGAGACTAACCTGGAATTTGTATGCAGCAGTGTCATCACCTTCATACTTTGGGAGCCATCTATTGGAAACTATTAATAATTACAACTTTTACCTTTTCTCCTCGGAGAGCCCATCTATAGGGGAGATACCTTCTTCCACTTTTCCTCCAGGTTAATTACAATAGGTCTCGAGAATTTTCACTATTCTTAGGATGTTCAAACCAGCATGTTCCTATTGCTGTCTCCTAAATGTTTCAGGTCTTGGTTATATTTAAGAATACCACCCTGAGATCTGCCCCAAGGCTGGACAGTTATGAGTGGCAAGGTAAGTGGGATAGCATGAGCAAGTGTCTGTGACAGCAGTCATTTCCACATAAGGGTGAATTATTTGTAGCTCAGTTTGGGCCCAATGGGCCCAAAACACTTATGGCCATCAAGGAAGAGATTCAACATATAGATAAACTCATGATCAAGCGATGCACTTAACCACAAACACTATTGCCCAGGTTATCCATGAATGTGAAACATGCTGCAACCAAGTGGTTAAAGCCTCTCTGGTATGGAGGATGGCAGCTGCAATATAAATACAGGGGTCCTGGCAGGCTGATTACATCACACTCCAGAAACCCACCAAGGTAAGCATCATGTTCTTACAATGGCAGAAACGAAAGTGCTGTAATTTTAGCTTTAGATATATGTGTAGGAGCTTAGTTTTCCATAATATTTTAAATAATATCATCAACAATTACTGAGTTAATGGATTTGAATTTTCCTTTATATGCTTTCTACTGAGCAATCACCACAACCTACAAGGCCAAAACATTTTAGGGTAAAAAATAAGGGAATAATAGTCTACAAACTATAACATCCTTCCTTTTCTTGAATAAGAAGTGAGTAAATAACAGACTGTGGTAGATTCAGTCTATGGAGAAGTCTATAACAAAAATCAGAGATAACCCTTGGTATCACAGATGGATATATTCTAAAATAAAGGGTACAACAGAAACAGAGAACATGCATCTTCAGTATGATTTAAGATACATACCTTGTCTCCCATGGGCGTGCAGTAAAGGCATATGGCTTGGAAGTAAGAGCACCAACTGGGCAGATGTCAATAATATTCCCTGATAACTCGGACATGAACATTTTTTCAACATAAGTACCAACTTGCATATCGTTACCTCTTCCAGTTGTTCCCAAGTCATCTACCCCTGCAATCTCACTAGCAAACCTGGTAGGCGCAAAAGAATGAAAAACAAAACTGGAATATACAAACAGCAACATAGCACATTTTTCAACCCTTATCTAATTTTAAGATAAAAACATTAGCCTCAGTTCATATAGCTGAAAGAATAAAACAACTGTTTAGATGCATTAGTCAGGGCCATCACATGCAGGACTACACATCTGAAGAATTTCATTTGATGGGGATACACAGACTTGGTGGGGTTAAACAAAAAGCCAGATCAGTTCAGTGCTCATTACATTTCACAGTCTGAGTCCAAGATTAGTCCTAACAAACAAGGTCTTTCTAGAACTAAGAGAGTACATTGTATTCTTTTCCTTCTGGTCAAGTCAGCCAGTACTGAACCACAGGACTATAGAACAGCATAAACACAGCTACCAGAGGCTGCCAAGAAAAACTAAATCTTGCAGCTGTGGCTGAAAAAGGCACTGAATGTTTTAAAATCCATTCTGGTACTAACACCATGGAACTAGTTCGTAGTATTCTGATTTCACTTTCATGTTTTGGCCATCTCTATTTCCTGTATGCAGCTGTGTGGAGGCTCTAGGACATCAGGTATCAGACCCTACCAGAAAGCAAATCCTTACATACAGTGAGAAAAATAGTTTTTAATAAACTGCCCCTCATGGTGTTTCTTTCACAAGTGGTACATATAAATCAGCCTGCTCAGTACTCTTTCCACTGAAAAATAAAGAACATTACCTGATACATCGAGTGCACTGTATACACCGAGTCATGATTGTTTTGACTAATGGGCCAATGTTCTTGTCCTCCACAGCACGTTTTCCCTCTCTAAATCTACTCCTGTCACTGCCAAACATCATTGATTGATCCTAGAACAGACAGCAGAGAACAGACATATCCAGGCTGCTGGAAAGTGGAACTGCACCTAAGACAAGAGTATTAATACGTAATTCTACAAAATTTAATTGTATGTTGTACCTGGAGATCACATTCTCCACCCTGATCACAGATAGGACAGTCCAATGGGTGATTTGCTAGCAGGAACTCCATTACGCCCTCTCTGTTGGGTTCAAGAACTGAAGTTAGTGTCAAGTTTACCTCATTTAGCATAGTACACTTGTCAGCTATGGGAGGCTAGAAGAGAGGTACCTCGCTTTCCTTGACTTCTCAGAGTTTGTCAGTATGTTCCAGCCCTTCATAACTGGCATGGCACAAGCAGCAACTGGCTGCAATCAACACAAAAAGCAGGCATGAACACAAAATATTTCTTCTCAACATGGGCCCAAACTTCAACCTCTCCCTCCCCCAAAATTCTGACACAGGCATCTGTTACTAATTTAACATGTTACAGAAATAAAAAGATATATGCAAGGAAAAAAAGAAGAAAATCTAACCACTCAAGTCACTAGAACCCACATTTATTAGTAATCTGCTATATAAAAAGTTTAAATTAGTTATGACTTAAATATTTTTAAAGTTGAAAATTTTACACTTTCGGTTTCCAATTCAAGTGGTTACAGAAAGAAGAAAGTCAGTTTTAATAGATATAAATCATATCAAAGTGATTCAGCAAAGATCTGGAAAACCTCTAGAACTGAAGTTCAGAGTGTGCATCATTTATGAGACATTTATTTGGACAAAGCCTATACAAAAAAGTCTTGGAATAAAATTATTCACAAGATTATTGCAAGTTTAACAAATCTGCTCAGAAAACAAATTCCTTCTACTTTTTGGTCACATCCTGACACAGATCATCCTGCCTTCCATCTGCAGTGGTAACCCAACATTTCCAGAGACACAAGGGTCAAACTATGGAATTCACATTAAAGTGACCTAAAGAGTTTTTTACATGTGAATATAGATGTGTAATCCAAGACTGAAATCCAAAAGAAGGTCTCAACTACCTGCACAGATTTCTTAATACTGCTGAAGAAAGCATTAAATCCAGAAGTCCATTATTTTACAACAGACATCACTGCATTAAAATATAAATTAATAAGTAACTGCAATCTCTACATGGCTAGAAAAAGCTGTGGACACTAATTCCATAGCTGAATTTATACAGTATCTTAAGTTTACTATTTGTGTAGTATCAGCTGAAAATGTGCAGTTGAGGCCTGACTTACAGAACATAAAAATACATCTGACTGAAAGCACACAGCCACAAAATGCTCATGTCCAGGAGCAAGACAATCCAGAAAAACCCAGGAACTGACTCTGACCCATAGGCAATTACTGCAGGCCGATGGGAAGAAGGAAAAGAGCTGCTTCAAGCAGCTGAATTACAACAATTTCTGTGGTAATGACAGTACAATTATTTACAGGACTTAACTGGGCCCTAAGCACAACAGAAAAATTGCAGTTCCAATGAAACATTCCCAATACCTTTGGAGCTTTCTCAATTTCCACAAGACACATCCTACAGTTTCCAGCAACAGAGAGACGATCATGGTAACAAAACCGGGGTATCTGAATTCCAGCCTTTTCACAGGCCTATAATGAATAAAATCCAAAGGAAAACTAAATTTCAGTTAGACCTTTCAGTTCCACCTCATAAAACATTACACAGTTATTCAAAGAATAACTGTGTTAGTGCTCAGGAATATAGTGCCCTCGACCTTTCACTTTACTAAGTGACCATAAAGAAAAGATTGTGACCAAGCAGAAACATGTCAGGTTATCAATTACAAATATATTTTTTCCAAAATGTGTAACTGACTGGAGAAATGAGAACTGACCTCTCTTTAGAGAATAGAGAAAATTCTCTCTAATAGCACATTAGCAATACAAGTAAGTTTTTAAAGAACACACAATTTAAAGAAAAGTGCATAAAATGAAAATCTGAAAAATATAAAGGAAACAAGAATGAGTTCTGATAATTCAGCGACATGGACACTCTCTGTAGAGGTACTCAAGCACAGTCACTCATCAACTTCAGTAGAATTCCAAACCCAAAGAAACATTCTTCCATCACGAGTGAAAAAGAGATAGGAGGACAGAGACAACAGACATCCATAGAGCAGGTAAATACAACCTTTCCTGTGTAAAATCCCCACAGCTGGTGGGGTCTATGCTATAGCACTAGCTATGCCTGCCACAAGAAATACCACTGAATTCAATAAAAAAGAACTAACAAGATTTAATTTTTCTGATTATTTCTAAAAAAACACCAAAACAAGCCAACAACCCCCCCAAAAAAACCCCAAACAAAACACATGTGAGCAAAACTAAAAAAAAAAATAATCATCATTTAAGAAAATTTCACACTAGACTCCTGCTGGGGGCATTCTAATGCCTTAACAAATGAGTAACTTGTACCCAAAACATGATATATTTTGTACATTGTGTAATGTTCTAACTCGGTATACTATGTCCCCATTTAATGTCTTCTAAAAGAGAAGTTGGACTCGAAAAATATTAACTTGAAAATTTAGCCTGAAAAGCAGCAATGCTGAGTATGGGCTGGGAGATTCAGGTTCCATTTCGTCCCACACCAAGAACAAAAGAAGCAAAGGATCAACGTTCTGAATCATAAGAACTAATAACCAAAAGGAGACAAGCCTTCAATTACCTGAGACACCAAGTTAACAAGATACAAAATTAACAGGTTCTGGAAGACTATCAGGCCACACACGGTTCAGAGCTAGAATTTCAACCAGAATTTATCAAAGTCTGTTACTGCATTGCATAGATCCTTGCAGTTGTGATTCGTGCTACATGCATCATCTTTCAGACAATCACGGCTGAACTGCCCAAAGGATTTCTGCCACATGAAATTACATCAGTCAGTGAAAGCACCACTGAACAACGCAAAGAACAATGTAAAGGGGTTCTGTTTGGGGTTTTGCTTTTTTTTCCTATATAGAATAAAACATGTTGCCAAGAAGTGAGATGGGGAGTCCAAGAACAATTCAACATGCCACTCCCCGTACCTGAAGTACTGTAGTTCCAGGGCTCACCAACACAGGATGCCCATCCACAAACACCTCTATTTGGTTGCTGGCTGCTGTTGCAGTTGTACGCCCTGAGAGAAATGGAAAGAGAAGACAAAACCTTTCGGTTACTGCTAGATGCAAACCATCAGACCCCACGCTCCTTATCTTACACAGTACTGACAGAATTCCAGTTCCAGGAACAGCACAACGCAGAATTCTGGACTTGCAAGTGAAGTACGCATATATGCCCTTCAATAAGTCAATTACATACGTTAATTTTATTGCCATACACACACGCATAAATTAGAGACACTTACCACATACTTTGGAGGACTGGGTGACCCCAGCTAAGGTCCTCTGGACAGCAAGCAGTCGAAGCATGGTGCTTTGGTAAGACAGAAAACAGCATGAAGTTTTTATCAGTTTAAATGTTTGCCGACAGGTGTCAAACAAGCAGAGCAAAAACTTCTAGACCAGCTGCCAAAAAGCATATATGCGCCTATACACGAGAATAAGAAGTTACTTTCTTAAACTGAAAGACATGGTTCGCTTTCTATACTTCACTCATAGGTAAGTCACCTCACGTTAAAACCAGCGACTGTTAGCACAATAAACAGCCGGCAGCCCAGCTCAAGGCAACAGCCGCCCCTGAGAACGCGTGACAGCTCCACCGCAACCGGTTCGCGTTTACAAACAAACGCAAAGGCAAGCGGGGAGCGGCTCTGTCAGGAGCCGGGCAGCCCCTGCGCCTGCAGCGGGCCAAAAGCGGGGGTGCCCGCCTGCCCCGTCCCCTCAAGCCCCGCTCCTCAGGGTCCGCGCCAAGGCCCCGTCCCAGGGACCGAGGTCACGGCCGGCGGCAGCACTGACCAGCGCCGGGGTCACCTTGGAGGCGCCTCCGCCGCTGACCGCCGGGCAGCCCCCGGCCCGCCACCGAGCCCGTCAAGGGCACCGGGAGCGGCGACAGGAGGAAGGAGACGGGAGCAGGGCGCCCATGGAGGCGCCGCCGCAGCCCGCCGATCCCGTGCTGTGAAGGCGCCACAGCTGTCTCTGCTGCGGCGTCCGCCATTACCTGGCGCGGGACGGGCGGCCGAGGCGCCTCGGCCTTCCCCGCCGCTGAACGGGCTGCCCTTAGCCTCGGCCTCTATGGCGGCTGCCTCGGGTATTTCCGCCACTTCCCGGAGCCTCCTTCGGCAACCTCCGGAGCGATCAGCCTCGGAGACGTGTGCTGCGCGCTGACGCGTACGCTCGGCAATCTTCGTAACGAACCGCTTCGGACATTTCCGTCAAACCATCGGCAAACGCGGCAATTTCCGCCTTTCTCCCAGCGCCTCCTCGGCCACCGTCGGGCACGCTATATTCGGCAGTTTCCGTCTCCTGCCGCTTCTTTCTCTCCCAACACCGACGCTTCCGCTGGTGCCTGCGGCAAGGGGTGGGCGGGGGGTAGGACACGACGGTACAGGGAGTGCCACAATACCCCTATAACACTATAATTAACTTCATGTTCTTTACTCCGATCCTTCCCCGCGCCTCTAATGCCCCGTCTGCTGCGCGCCGTGCGCTGCAGCCTCCAGCCAGTGAGGAACTACTTCGCGGCTTAGTCTTGCGGAGGCATCCCTACGCGTGCACTATCGCGGAGGGATCCCATGCGCTATATAACGGCGGAGCGGTGGCTGCTGGGCCTCTTTGCGCGGCGGTCTGACTCGGAGCGCGTGTGTTCGCGCTGCTGCCGCCGCCGCCATGGGCTTCGGGGACCTGAAGTCTGCTGCTGGCCTCCGGGTCCTCAATGATTTCCTGGCAGACAGGAGTTATATCGAGGGGTGAGAAGCGGCTGGGGCTCGGGGGAGGCGGGCATGGTCCGGCCGCGGTGAGGCCCGCTGACCTGGCGGGAGCTGGCGGGATGGGGCCTCTCGGCAGCTGTTGTCTGGGGCCGCTATGAGGGGCGTAGGGCCGGCACTGGCAGAGCTCCTGGGCCACCGTAGCCCGCCTGGCTTTGGGCACTTAGCGCCGAGCTCGTTCCTGGGCTCAGCAGCAGCCCGAGGGACGCGCAGAGCTGCTGGTGCGGCGCGGTCGCCTCAGTACTCGGTGGCTGCTGCTTCATGTCCTCCTGCGCGCTATGAGAAGGGGAGTTAATCTTAGGTTTGTTCTCTGCAGGTATGTCCCTTCTCAGGCTGATATAGCAGTCTTCGAAGCAATCAGTGCCCCACCTCCTGCAGACTTGTTTCATGCTCTTCGGTGGTACAATCATATTAAGTCGTACGAAAAACAAAAGGCAAGGTATGTCTTGTTTGAAGAGTTTAAATGTGTATGCAAACTGGTTTACGAAGTGTTGCATTTCTTTCCTCGAGTTTGAACAAACCGTTGTTTTCTACTGGTACCATGTGGCTTTCTGGGTCGCTGCTGGAACAGGAACAGGTCTAGCAGCAGAGCAGGCCTCTTCTATCAGTACTTTACATTCCTCAGCATTTAGGCAGTGTGATTCTGTCTCGGTTCAGTTGTTGACATTTCCACTAAAGCTCATAAGAAAGGCTTGAGTGTTGTTGCTGCCATTTACACAGAGGGCTGCTGAAAGCTGGAAATTGACCCCATAAAGGTGACACCAAAATGCATTGGAAAGTATTACAGGAGTCTTGAGAGATAAATGTACGATACATAGATGATAGATAAGGAAAGTGCTTCATTCAGGTTTTTAGTCCTGTTAGGTAAAACAGTATCTATGATTTGCAGTGCAGAAGCACATACAAAGAAGGGGAGATGTGAAAGCAAATGTTATCTTTTTTCTTTTTTAGTGATTTTAGTGTTCATGAAAGGTGCTGTATTGACATCCATGGAGACTGCAGGCCTCTCTAAAAAGGTACAGCATAGGTAATGTCAGTGTTGCTGCACTGCTGCCTCTATGTGCCTCAGTCCAGTTTGGAGGGAACTCTCGTAAAGTTTCTGAAGCTCTTACAATGCTGAAGGTGACTGAAATTATAAAGTTGCTTCACAAAGTTTGCTCTCTGTAAACTACTCACAGTTCCAGAAGCTAAAGCTGGTTTTATGACTCTTGTAAAAGCAGTTCACAGTAATAGTAGAACTACAAGCTTATCCTAAAACTACAGAACTATATGAGCTGTAGGAGAACAGTTAAGTCAGGTATTGTGGTTCCTCCTTGTGCTGTTGAGAGCCAGCTTTCAGGGTAAAGCATTCACTGAAACTTCCAGAGTTTGCAGCAAGGTGTTTTTTGTCACTTTGTTTTTAAACAAAATATTCATAGAAGACCATGAACAGGAAGTTGGTAACTTTTCATGCATAGAATATATTACAGATAAATGATACCAATAAGAAGCTGGTTTTTATCTATACACTTTAGTGGAACAGCAGTGTTGGTCAGGATCATGTCAGTTCAGATGAACAGTCTTTGGATATAGGACTTTAGTTGTAGCAGTATGTCAAGAGCATCAGGAGTCATCTTTGGGGAGGTTCCTTTTCAAGTAGCAGATTTGGATTTAAAGGGGTTTTTTTTGAGCAGCATTTGATTCTAAGTGCACTTGTAGTTTCATTGACAGATTGTTGGTATTTGTATTGACACTCGAATAGGTTCCTAATATGTGCTTTTTTCTTTCAGCTTGCCAGGAGTAAAGAAGGCTTTGGGGAAATACGGCCCCGCTGATGTGGAGGACACAACAGGGGCAGCCACAGATAGCAAAGATGATGATGACATTGATCTTTTTGGATCTGATGATGAGGAGGTATGTGTGACCTTTGTGTATTACATTTGGGGTTTTAGGAATACCCAGGTATGCAGATCTTTGCCTCAATTAGTTTTAAGTTACCTAAATTTGTGACCTTGATACAAGATTTTATTTGGAATTCTCAAATTCAGGTCTCTTTGCAAAACAGAAGAGCTTGGAAGGTAAAAAGAGTTAGAAAGGAATGGGTTGCAATGGGATGAATTGCCTGCTTTGACTGGCTACATGATGAATAAAACAGAAAAATCACCATCTTTCGGCTGATGCTTGTGATGATTTGTTTTTGCCTGAGTAGATGCCAGTCAGTTTGGCAATGCTTTGAAGATGCAGGGTTTGGTGCTTTTCTGTAACTTCAGATTTCTCTTTCAGGAAAGTGAAGAAGCAAAGAAACTGAGGGAAGAACGTCTGGCCCAGTATGAATCAAAGAAGTCCAAAAGTATGCCTACCAGGAATTTTTTAATCTCTTACACTAGGGTTAATTTTCATACACTTGAAGAGGGGGACTAGAAATACTAATTAACTGTAACATACTGGCTTGGCTGGAATGAGACAGGGAGT
Organism: Psittacus erithacus; assembly: GCA_009867235.2. Classification (NCBI taxonomy): domain Eukaryota; kingdom Metazoa; phylum Chordata; class Aves; order Psittaciformes; family Psittacidae; genus Psittacus; species Psittacus erithacus. The sequence goes on from WYDI02035400.1 coordinate 76,040, forward strand.
AATTAACTTCACTTGAATGGCCTGTGAGCTTAGCCTTTCGCATAGCAAATAGGAACCTTAACATAGCTTTCATCTTGTTAATACAGTCTTTTGTTTGATTTAATTCAGAGTATGAGCTTTCTGTTTAAATGGAGATAACCCCAAGATTTCCTTTAAAAAGTTTGTGGAAAAGGCTGCACTATGCAAGTCCCTCCACAGCTACTGGTCTGGAACTGTTTAGAATTGTAGCAGTTGCAGTATTCCCTCTGTGGCAAAGAAACTGTTACACAGGATTAAGCTCTTTCTCAGATCCTCTGAAAAGGACTTCCTGTGTAACAAACAACATGAGCTTCTTAATCTGTGTTTTCTTATGAAGCTTTCTGAAGAGCATATGTACATCTTCTACATAGGTAGAGCTCAAATATGCTAGGAAATTTATGTTGGTACAAGAGGCCTGTCACAAAAGGAAGTTATTGTTGGTGAAATTGGAAAAAAAGCTCTTGTAAAGCTAGTTTGCAAGTATATTAATGAGGTTTTGAACATTTCCTAGGCTTTAATGGTGGTTTTCTTCCCCCCAGAACCAGCTGTTGTTGCCAAATCATCAATCTTGCTTGATGTGAAACCTTGGGATGATGAGACAGACATGGCCAAGCTAGAGGAGTGTGTTCGAAGCATTCAAGCAGATGGATTGGTCTGGGGATCCTGTAAGTAGGAGAAAACTTCAAGGCAGGAAGATAGTGCAGTCCCTTAACGTACAATATATGAATGGGTAGTTGTGCTTGCCATTTGTTGATCTGTCAAAATGTAGGTAGCTTCAACAGTGCAGGAATTGCATCCCTGCATTGTATTGTGACATAGTCAAAAAGGTGTATTAGTGCAGCAGCCAGGTTAAGATCCAAATGCAGGTTTCAGAAGCTTTAAAACTGGCTCTGCTATCCTGCATCTCCCTGTACAGTTCCTAATGCAGCAAGCAGACACCCATTCATCCACATCACTGGTTTGGTTGGGGGGACACCCGCAGAAAGAAACTCTTTTCAACTACTTCGTGAATGCTGTGTTGTTAATGAGGCAGTCTGTAGTCTGGAGCAAATTATGCTGGTTATGTATTTCTGCATACTAATTCAGTTTGACCTTAGATCTGCGTTTTTAAGAGATCCCACCAATCAAAGAGTACTAATGCCTTTTTTTTTTTTTTCATCCTTTGTTTTTGCAGCCAAGCTGGTACCAGTTGGCTATGGTATCAAAAAGCTTCAGATCCAGTGTGTTGTTGAAGATGATAAAGTTGGAACAGATATGCTGGAAGAGAGAATAACAGCTTTTGAAGATTATGTACAATCAATGGATGTAGCTGCTTTCAATAAGATTTAAGTCTTGAGATACCTAGAATAAATGCAGTTGCAAAAATGGGGCCTTGTCTGTGGTTAATTCAAAATCATCGTGTTATCAAACCCTTAAAATTTGGTTGAGGGGTAAAGTAGAAGCTAAAACTGAATTTCAGGGTTGCTGCAACATCCCACTAGTACCCAAGAGCATGAGCCAAAGAAAGAAAATTTATACAGGCAGTCCAGGTTTAATATCTACTTGGCTTGGAAAATCTGAACTGCTTTTGGCAGAAGCTGCATCTTTACACATTTCTGTAATTCCTCTGGAAGAAGGGATGGTTTCAAGGGGAAAGCACAGGGCTCCAGCAAAGTGCAGGTAGTTTCTTCTAGCAGATAAGAACAGTTGTATAAATTCTTTTTATCTATTAAAGGTGGTGACTAACCAAACACACCGTGACTTTTGCTGAAAGCTAAAACTTAGCTTCATTGAGGGGAGTGGAGGTGAAGGTAAGTTAAAAGCGACTGCTATGCGCTAACTATGACAAGGCATGTAGTGAAACACTGTTGGACTGGAGACCAGCGTGGTGCCTTGTGTCTCCTGTGGCGTGGGCTTGGACCTCTTTTTCTCTAAGGTCTGAAAACATCTGCAATGAAAGTACTGTAAATTTTCCACCTTTTCTGGGGCTTCTTAATTAGTACAGCAAAGAATGGAGTTGGTAAAAGCTCCTGCTGTGATTTGTATTCCAAGGTCCTTGTGCATCCTGCACCTTAAAATAGCCCAGGCAAGCACTGGTTAGCTTGGGAGTGGGGCTGTGTGTCTCGAAAGGTGCTTCAACTCAAAGGCGACTAGAGGGCAGCATGCATCTTCCAACAGGATTCCGGGCACCAGCTCCTCTGCAGGGCAGTGCGGGGATGAACAGGCTGCAGTGACCGAGGCTGCAGCTAATGCAGATGGCTTTTTCACTTTAATAAGCAAAGCATGCTCCAGCCTAAAACCAACAAACAAGTGTTCAATTAAAATGCAAAGATAAAGTAGTGTAACTAACACCAGCTTGAGCTGCTGGCTTCACTCCAGATTGGTTTCTAGATTGGTTTTTGACTTTTTTTTTTTTTTTAAAAGCTTGAAGAACCCGCCAGAACTGTTCTCTATTCCTTATCCATAGGAATGATACAAATGTATCATCGTGAAGCTTATGTATGTAAATGCAAATTGTATCAATGTGAAAATGCAAATGTATCAATGTGAACCTTATAAATAAAATCATATTTCTAGGCCTTCTGTTGGACTCAGAAATTGTGACCCTGAAATGGAAGGCTTTTATGTGCCATGTTGGTCACTCAGTGCTGAAGGCTGACAGCAGCAGCTAAGAAGTTTTTGTTCTGTTTCACAGAGCTTGTGTGTGGTTGTCAAGGACAGCAGGTTTTGTTTCTCCTGTTGGAATGTCTGCCAACTTCACATTATGCAAGAGCTTTGTTTTATAATTTGTCTCAGAGAAAAAAAAATCTACCTCCTAGAGGTTTAAAGCATGATTCAACAATTGAAAGTAAGTATAACTACAGGCCTCCCATAAACTTAACTCTTAAAGGACTGGCTTCATCCTGTAATAACACACAGTACCCTGTCTGTGTAAATTTTCTAGCTGCTGCTTCTGCTAAATCAGGTAGCTCAGTTTTATCAATTCTTTCATGGTGCTGTTAAAAGCAAGAAATCAGCAAATGCTGCATCAGAAAAAATAAATTCTGCCATAAAAACACAATTTTTATTGTCCTTGGCCATCACCGTTTCTGACCTCCCATCCAACATGCTTCTTACCTATAAACTCTTCCCTTGACCTTGAAATAGAAGTTCCAGGTAGATAAAATGGTTTGGTTTACAGGCTAACTTTGTTTAAATACAGCCCTGTGAGCCATCCATCTGACCTGCAGGGTGGATTCCTTTGTGTGTGTATATGTTAGGCTAAGCATGTATGTACAAACTCTTCAGTTGTTGGGATTTCCTTTGTGGGTTTCTTTTCCTTGATCTTAAAAGGAAACTTGCTGCACAGGAACAAGATAAAAGCTAAAGAGAACAGTCTCTGCAGCTGAAAAGGAGACGGGGCAAGAGAAATCCACAGAATCAACATGTTTATGTTAGGGGGTTTTGTGTAGTATTTGGGGTATGTGCTAGTATATTACTGTCATTGTGCCTGTGAAAAATCAGCATCTTAGAGTAAATGAGACACTTCTATCTCAAGTGTCTTAACAGAAAGATCAGCAGGGAGTTCTGTAATTTAAGTATGTGATACACAGGAATACTGGGAAAACAGCTTCAACAAAAGTGATGGTTACAAACTGATCTACATAACAACCTTCACAAGTACAAACTGCTCAGGAAGCAGATAAGAGCAAGTAACCAGAACCTGTCTATCATGAAGCATGCCAATAGCTATTATTCTTGAATGAATGGTTGATCACAGAGCTATTTCCTATGAAGTGTTTTTTCTACAGTATCTTATAGCATGATAAGATAGATCCCCTTCTGACTGCTTTTTCCATTATGTTGGGTTGAACAAGTGTTCCTTAGTCCAAGCGGCAGAGAACTTTTGGTACTGTTTTAGATTCACTCTGGAAACAGAAACTTAGAGCATTATCAGTTTTGTTGAGGTATTTTCCATTACTCTTGCAGAAAACATTTTGAGACAATTCTGTAGCTGATCTTGGTGTGAATAAGGTAGTAATTACATTGCAATTATTAATCCACTTAATTCCATAGACCAGGGCTGACTTTGGCTGTGTTCAATCCTGTTCTGTATCTCTGTTTTCTACTTTAGGGAAGGCTTTCTGATAAATTATGTAAGACAGCAGAAATCTGTTCCCTTATTTGAAAATCAATCTCTTTACTGTATAGCAGTATGTGTGCTCACATAGCTGACACACAGGAGGAAAGCTGATATAAAGCTTATTCCTGTAGTAGAAAGGGTAAAGGCTTGCTTTCATCTTCCAAGATCTTTGAGTAAGAGGTCTTCTAATGAAAAGTCACTGCATATTGCTGCCAAGAAAAGCAAATGACCACACTCTTTGGAAACAACATTATTTTATTACTTCACTTGGAGTACAGTTAGGAGAGTGGTACTACTGCATCGCTCTTAGGAGTATGTCAGGAAACATGTGAAGGAAAACAGTGAAATGTTTGATTTTGGCACATTCAGCAGCATAGTGCCAAATACTATGATGAGTCAGTATGTACCAGGCAGCAAATGACTCAACGGAACAGTGTTGCTTACCAACTTTCCATCCCCAAATGAAATATGCTGAAATTCTACTGATCCTGCCTGACTCCCGAACTCTGAAAGCAAAGCTCAAAGAAAGAGTTTCAGACCACAGACAGACGATTTGTATTTGTACAGGTACCAGTAGTGGATGTGCTCATGCATGCAGATGTACATATTTTATACAAAAGCAAATATATTTACATATAAGGCCTCAGTTGCAGTATAAATGCTACTCACATGCATTGTCAGGTCATAGAAACTAGGTAGATTATCTGAAAGGCAGTTTTATTCTATGTACCTAGACTAGTAACAATTCCTTTCTTTTTTTCCAACAAGGAAAAACCAGTTTCAATTTACCCAAACCTTCATGTTTTTACTTTTAGTGGAGTTTTATCCCACATTCAACTCATTAATTAAAGTGGTATTGCATCAGAAATTGGTCCACTCCCCTTAGCATATATATTTGCATCGGTGCATGTGTGATTCTACAGCAAGCAAGAAGTTGGAACAGAACACACTGCAGCTGGGGCTCTGTCATCTTTCTTAGTGAAGTGGGCTCCATTCCCATTGCCTCTCATTTGGCAAAGAAGTCTAAATTTGGCTACAGACTTGTTACAAGAATATTGTTGAATTCACTCTGCCCATTTTTTGAAGATTGGCTTTAAGGCAAACAAAATGTTGTATTATTTCTTTACCTTTGTTTGACAGAGCAATAAAGAAGAGCTGACAGCTGTAAACCGCTTTGAGCTTGAAAGTTTAAATAGAAAAAGAACAAGTGTGGCACAGGGTCTTTAATCTCAGCTTCTGTAAGAAACATTTCCACTAATTCTTTGCACATTTCAAATGATCCTAAAACCTAGATGAAACATCTACTTTCTATTTTGCATCCATCCTAAAAGTACAAGTGACCAGAAAACACAAAATCTCCTGTCTTAAGAGTATAAGATAAAGAGTGCTGGGAGAAAACAAATTTTCTTCTCTGTTTCAGGATTCTTCTCCAACTGTGGAGTGGCGCCACCAGTAGCTTTGCCTAGCTGGGATGTAGCCAGGTGATTCCTACTTAAGGCAATACTACACAATCAGGGGACTTGAGTCACTGATGTATGGCCATGCCATCTCGGATGAGAATACTTGATCACGAGTGTCATCAGTGATGGCAAGGAGGAACATTTTTATTATGTGCTCTTTGGATATCAATGAAGTATGCAACCACAACACAACAACAGCATTCCTGATCAAAAATCCAGTTGGAGCAAGTCCACTTATGCTGACAACTTTCAGTTCAGGCTGTGTGCGCACTGCAAGTTCACCACACCCAAACAATGTGTCCTTTATAACCTTTTCAAGGAGAGCAGTGAGTGCAATGAAGCCAGCTGTTTATATACAACTGTAGATGAAAAGATGAACATCTGACTGACAGATGCAAAGTCAAGAACAGCTCCAAATCTCCTGCCGGCTGTTTCGGAGAGGGATGGTGACAGGAGCAGTCACTGGACAGTTTCACAATAGTGTACAGGTGCATGGGTGTTGTCTGAGCTCCACAGCTGCTCGCTGACAGTTCCAGAGCGGCTCACCTCCCACAATGCCAACTTCAGCACCTCAGAGACTGTAGTCTTGACCTCGGCCTGGAACTTTTTGCTAATCAGAACATAAAGGATTGGATTGAGGCAACTGTTGATGAAGCCAAGGCTGGTGGACAGGGGAATGCCATCCTGCAGTAAGTTGTGCAAGTTTTCATCATGGTGAGCTGACAGCTCCACGATGCTGAATATGTGATATGGTGTCCAGCAAACAAAAAAAGCTACAACTACAGCAATGATGGTCCAGAAAAGCCTGCTGGAAGTCAATACAGTTCTCCTCTTCACTTTGACAATCAGCAATGAGTAGCAAATGACCATGGTCACTAGAGGAAAGAGGTAACCAAATGCAAGCCTCACCCAAATGAGAATGTGATGTGTCAGCAAAATAAGTTCTCTGTTATGCACGTGGAAGTTGTTGTAGCAAATGGTGACATTGTTGAGGACTGTAACTGTGTCTCTAAAGTATAAGGCAGGGCCACCAATAATTGCAGCTGACATCCAAATGATCCCACTAAGAACGAGCGTGTTCCGTACAGTCCGATACTTGTAGGAAAAGACTGGATGGACAAGGCGGATATAGCGGTCAAGGCTGATGAATGTCAGGAAGAAAACACTGGCAAACATATTAAGTAGCGCAATGAATGAGTTCATTTTGCAGAGCCACTTCCCAAAAGGCCAGTGGAAGCCCATTGCCACATATGTAATATAGAGGGGCAGGAAGAGAACGAAAATGAAATCTGCAATGGCCAGATTGAGGAACCAGAGTGTAGAGACAGATTTATCCCACTTAAAGCCCATAAACCAGATGACGATGGCATTACCTGGCACTCCCAGCAGAAATGCCACGCTGTACAAGGAAAGGGAAATTATATGGGCAATGCTGAGGGAGGACTGGGGTGATTCATCTTCCTCAGACAGGTCATAGAAGTATGAGTAGTTCTCAAAATCTTCAAACGTCATGTTGCAGAGTTGCTTTCTAAGGAAGAAAATAAATGGAACAGTCAAAGGGTGAAATGTTTTACTGCACTGCAAATAGTAACCTGCAATTCCTTTAGGTTCTTGGTCCTAAAAAAACCCCAAACTTTGACTTAAGTTTCACGTGTCTATCACTTCCTAGCTGTCAGTTGCTAGCACAAAGCTTGTGGAGTATTTTGGTTACAGGTATTTATAGAAATGCTTGAATCAAGACAACACTTGAAATCTTCAGGAACTGTCTCCCTTGCATTTATTTCTTAACACAGAACACAGCATCACTGATAAATCCCTGGGACACCAAAGGCAAAGTTTTACTTAAGTGTGATTGTTCTATTCTTTTCTAGTTGGACTTTGTATTTTACTGCTCTGTTCCTCTTTGAAGCAAGTTTAGGGATTATATCTGTCATAAATCAGAGAAGCATCTAGCAAATGTAGGCAAAAAAGTGCAGTTAAAATGCCAGGAAGCTATTTCTTATAAAATTACTAGCCCCACACACCTCAAATTACAGTTCACAAAATCATAGACAGTCATTTCACTGCTCCAGCAACTGAAAGTTCATGGATTTATTCCACTGCATCATGTATCTAGGTTTGTATAAAGGAATGCTGCTTTTCAGATACATTCAGTGCATTAGATTTTCATAATGCAGCAAAGGAGGTAGAGAACTAAACATACAGAACATATTTCAGGGACAACATATACAACTGTGGTAATTCTTCCACTAGTGAGCTGAGAAACTAGTAAGAGATGAAAGAAAATAAAGCTTCCCAGGAGAATAAGACACACTGTAAGAGCTATAGATGAGAATATGCCTGTCTGGTTTGTTGGGGTTTTTTTAAGACAGATCCCACAGACAGACCGTCTGTTTTCTTCTGTTGCAAAAGCTTCTGGAACTTACAAGTACAACATGATATTTCATATAGGAATTTCCTTGTAAAACTCCAAAGGAAGAGTGTGGGAGGGAGAGAAGGGGAGGGGGAGGGGGAAAGAAAGGAAGGAATAAAACCCAAGTGAAAAACCCATTAAGAAAAGAAATGGGAAACTACATAGCAAACAGAGGTTGAACAGGAAAAAGCACTCAGACTTTACATGTTCATTCCAACGCACCACAGATGGCCACAGTCTTACAGAAGTATCTGCAATGGTCAAAACAAATATTCTGCTAAATTCTACTATCATTTAAAGCTGTATTATCCGGCTGGACTCAGCTGCACTACAAACCTGTCTCTGAGATTTGGATATGACCAGCCCATTGTACTACAGGTGAGCTCACCGGTACTTTGCTGGGCGCTAGCTCCATTCAGAAGCTGAAATTCAGTCCCCTGCTTTTGGAACTCAGCCCTGCATTCCTGCAATTCCACTGATTTTAGCTGCTAAGGACAACAGGAGAGGGGTCTCCAGAGTACACTGCCTGCAGAAACACATCTGCAAGTTTGTATTCATGTACATACCTTTCCTCCAAGAGTAGTTCGCTTACTTGGAAAGGGTTACTCCCGCAAGTGAAGCTACGCATGTGCACACACATTAGCAGGATTAGATTTCTCATTTGTAGATGGATAGGCAAGGGTGGAGAGGGGGGAGAAAGTTGTGTAATTTTATATCTCTTAATTAAAGAAAAATATGTAGTAAGAGTCAACACAGCCTGTTCTGTCAAGAGGCTATGATAACATTTGCCTTTCATAATTTTCATCAGGCTCAAGGAATGTTATTTGGTTGCTGTCCTGATCAAATGATACGTACTGGGCTGCATTCATGTAATTACATACCCCTTGGGGGTAGATTCTGCGCCAAATACCAGTACCACCCATCTGAGTAATTTTTTCAAATAGCTTAACAGCTGCTGAGAAATAGCATAAACAAGGAGCAGTACCACTAACATCTGCAACAACATTACATTTGGACAGTTTTAGAGGACAGTCAGGTTAATAACTGGATTTTTAAGCGTCTTTACCAATATATAGAACAATACCTTCAAACTGAATTATGCAATTAAATAATAAAAAAAATCCTATTTTTAGACTCTTGTTGATTACAGTCCTATATTCCAGTCTAATTAATTTTGCTTTTAAGTGTCTCAAGAGCTAGAACAACACAACAGTACTTGGATTCAAACATTTCCTCCCAAATTTCTGGTTTTCCTAATGATGCTAAAAAAAACTCATAGTGACAATAACAAACATTTGCCTACTGCCCCACAATGTTGATTATATATTTAGAATTCCAAACATGATGCATAGCAGGAGAAAGAAAATGCACCTAAATAAATACCAAATATTTACCAAGCCTCCTGTAGTTTAAAACTCCTCAACTGAAAGAGCACACCTTTATAATGCAATTATTTCTCAAAGCTTGTATTTTTCCTCATCTCCAACTCCTACTCTTCCCATGCAGTAACTCTTTATCAGTGTGGGGGAAAAAAGCAGAAGGAACATTGCTTACAATTGCTCCCAGTGCAGATGCTGAAACTAGACTCTATGGTTAGGGCTCAGAAAAGACTTACAATTACTTCTGCAAAGCCCAGACACTTTCACCTCTGGCATCCACATATATGAAGCACTTCAACAGGACTCATGGCGTTAAGCCCTGCCCTGAAAAAGGTAAGCAGTAAGGGACTGTCCGTGGACCTATGCTGGTTAACATCACTAAGGACCCAGATTTTTTCTTCTGGGATCACTGTGAATCACCATTCAGAAGGGATATTTCTTTGTGTTCTTGAAACATATGCAGCCTCATATACATGCAGTTGCTGGGTTTTTTTATTTATCAATAAACCTTAGAGTCAGAACTGTCTTGCAGTTCAAGTCTAGGTCTCGAAAGTGAAGAAATCTAATATTGCTCCTTATTCTGTGACTGATTTCCGGTATGATCTTTGATAAACTACCTAATTTCCAGGCTGGAAAAGCCTCTCATGAACAAAGGCTCAGCAGAGAAAACAAGCCTTCTTGCCAGCAGTTTCCACTTGGCTTTTAGGCCAGCTGCCAGAAAGGGTAAGGGAGGTTCAGTGCAGGTCACTGGCTCAGTCCCTGCTGGTCCAGGGTTGTGAGAAGGAGACAGAGCAAGGAAAGTATTTTTCAATCAACAGGAATGTGTGGTCAGAGGCCTGCCGATAGGATCTGGGAGCAGCCACAGGTTACAGGAACAGTCTTGTACTGCATGTGGATGAATATAACAAGTTTAGACTTCATCCTGTCATTTTCTTTTTTTTTTTTAAATACTAAACAGCCTGTGTACACTGAGCAGTTGTTTGACCGGAGACTGTTCCTGTTTGCTGAGGTCACAAGCAGCTCTGAAAACTGAGCCTCCTTGATTCAGTTGCTTAATTATGAATATAGTTGCTTAATATTAAGCAAATAGGTTCCAGAATGTTTGAGCAGGAGGTTTCATTTCCTGTCCTCTTCTGTAAAACAGAAGTTAAGTATGAAGTTACTTCAGAGGAATATCACAGACAGGCACTTTGTTCTGGTACCTTTTAAATCCTGGGACAGAAAACAGAATTACCAAGAAATACAGATCATTATGAAATATTTCTAAGACACAAAGCCACAGAACTGCTGTGAAGAGGCTTTCACCATGTGCTATATGAGCTATCTTTCTCTGAATTTCAGCAGGGGATTACAGAATTGCATCTCAATTGACACATTCAGAGCTTTTTATTATAAGTACATACAGCTCATTTTCTCTGCTACTACTACAGTAATTCATAAAGTTGAGCCATAATGACAAGTTGGACAAACAATTTGATCTGCTTAAAATAGAACAGCTTTTTTCACACTAAGAATGGCTTTACGGTTATGACATGGAATCAGTACTTTGGACTCTATTCGTGGCTAACGCCACATGCATCCTGTTGGACTAGAGGAAGTCATTTGACCTCTTCACACCCCAGCTCTGAGGTCAGTGGAATGGCTTTTGAATTAAATTACACTGGATTTTCAGTCTAAAATAGGAGAAAACAAACAAAACAGTTGCAATTTCCACTCACTTCCTTTGATGCTGTCTTCCTGGGGGTCTGAATTCTCTAAGCACCACACAAGTCAGGTTCCAACCTTATTACACTACATGTGGTAGTCTATGCCACATGTTTGGACTGCACAACCCCTCTCTCACATTTGGTCCTCATTACTTATGAAATTTACAGAGAGGTCCAATGGAAGAGCTTATTCATTCTCTGTGTTGGCTAAAAGTTAACACAAACACATGAGTTGTAGTCCTTAGATCTATTTGTTCAGCATGATAAACAGTGTTCAGAGCCTCTGGCCAGCTAAATTGATTTCAGAGGTCACAAGAGTGGGTCCTGACTTAATAGGAAAAATAAGGTTTGCAGAGTTGACTATCAACAGTTAACTTCATATATTATGAAGGAAATATATTACACAAACCCGCCTTTTAATGTTTTTATGAATAATTCTGAGCTTAACACATTCCACGTGTATCATCTATGGCTAAATAAAAGCTTATTTGGTTGATTCACTTCAACTTTAGTCATTTCCAAGAGTCAAATGCTGGAGAACAATTGGTTTCTTAAAAGGTCACCCAAAGCCTGCTTGTCATGCTGTGTCTCAGCAAGTTTGTCTGGATATTGAAATACTATAAGACCCTCAAAAAATGTCTTAAAATATTTAAGATGCTATATTTTGAATTTATCTAACTTAAAAAACATAGGCATAAAAATAACTCAGTAGTTTACCTGTAAAGGCTGAGTAAGTTTATTAGAGGTACATACATATTTCTGGCAAATATTTTACAAAGACATAAGAAAAGATCCTAAAAATCATGAGGAATACTAATGAGATTATAAACTGTCATAGATTCATACTTCTGCCTCAGAAGAACAAAGCTAAGATGACTATTTGCCTCCATGTAGAAACATTCCTATAATGGGAAGTGCCTGACACACTCATACTACAAAATTAAATCATAGCTATACTATAATTTAAGCCTAAAGCTGGCCCTGCAGACAAAGCTACTGGGAAACAAGCATTTTAAGCTAGTATACACAAAAGCAGAATCAAGGCTTGTGTGGATGTTTGCTCTTTCACATACATATATACAATGCCTACCTCTTGAATATCATTTTAATCATCGTTAGATGTATGGTAACAATAAATTTATAAGCCATCCTGAATTCAGCAACTAGAATGGGTTACAATAGATACGGTATGTTACCAGAAACCTTTTCAAGTCATAATACAGACATGTTTGTTCTAGCAGACAAGACAAGAATGCAAATAATCATCATTCTTCATTATGTCTCTCAGTGAAGCAGTGTTAGAAATGTAGATACAATGTACTAGCTAAAAATCTCCTACAATTAATGCCAAAACCAACTAACTTTGAGCAAGGCCAAACATGACCCTGTTAGTCATAACACACCACTTCATCTGTGGCATTGAAGTCATCTGACTCAATAATAGCCTTGTAACATTTTATGCAGAGCGAGTGTTACAGCGGGATTAACAAACCCTTAACGGAGCAGGCTTGGTTAATACAGGTAAAGCAGTTATTTCAGACCTGCACTTTTGCTGCCACAGAGATGTTAAACAACCAATGGAGAAAACAGCTTTATATCTAAATAATGATGTTGTAATTGGAAAGGAATCTACAGTAGGTCTGGCCAAAATATAACAAACCATCCAGACAACTGCTGCAATTGAGCAGCGTACCATTTCCACAATCGGGTAATTCAAATGTCTGCAACCAGCAACTGCATGTCATCAAAACTGATTTATTTACATGCTGTTCCCAAGCACCAAGACTTCCATCCCCAAAGAAGACAAAAAACGCAGATGTGCTTGGGTGTAGAGAGGGAACTTGGCAACTGCGTAGTTAACACTTGCTCCTGGCTCTTATTCCCTTCTATTAATGCAGCTAAAAGTAAAAATATATATTTTTAATATTCCCTCTGAATGTAAGGATTTGCTGTAACCACTGCAAGTCTGTCATGTGACCACAAACATATACCATGAAGTCAAGAAAATGACAAGTGAAACACTTAGTGTGGCTCCATTCTGAAAAAAAGAGAAAAAAAGAAGGAAAAAAAAAAGGGGGGGGGAGGGGAGGGGAAAAAAAAATCTAAGCATTCTTCCAAGTGGGTAAAAATAGAAGTTTAGGTAAACAGTGCTGTTTCAGATTGAAAGTATGGTTCTATATTGCATGTGTCAGCACTGCCAAAGTATTTACATAACGACTCATAAAGACCTCAGTATTCATAACCCTTAGTGAAAGTGGGCTCAAGTGAGAAGTATCATGTCTGTTTACAGACGAGAAGGCTGAGGACAACCTTCAGGAAGTCCCTGATCAAACCAGGTGCTAAACCTGCCTAGTGGTTCAACCACAGTCATATCCTCCTTTCTTAAATATAACTGTCCCCTCACTCATGATGGAGTGGAGAAACCACAGCTTCACCTCTGGCAAGCCTTCCCCTTCCCAAAGAGGGACTCTCCCCTGTACTATCATGCCCTCTGTATTGGAAGGAACCAGCACCTATCTGGGCAGTCCTTGCAGAGTGTGTTTTTTTTCTCTAAACTGAAGAGAAAAGGAATCTGGATCTCACCATTTGTTTGTCATATACGTTAATCTGTCTCTGCAGGCACAGAAAGTACCTCAAAGCCATTAAGCACAGCTCTCAGATGACAAAGCCAGCAGGTACATGATATATCATTTTGGCTGTGCCCTCAGCATGAAAGATACGCACACTAATGAAATATTGCTTCACAGAACTTTTACATGTTCTCTATTCCCCCACAAAGTATTTTCTTTGGTGATAAATTACCATAATAACAACATACCTCAAGTAATGGAGATACCTGATTCAAAATTTTCAAGTGCCTCAGCTTCACAGTGACTGTATTGGTAAGATCATGGATGCTTGTATTTCTAATCAAGCATGGCTTTTTACATTTCTCATGCAAAATTTGATTGAAATTTTAACTTTGCAACTGTTCAATGTATTTGCGACAAAAGAAGACTCTGATTAGCATTCATATGACAATTACATGAGCATGCAGCTCTGAGCATGTTTCATAAATGGTTGTGCTCCTTCAGCAAACACATGCTTTACCACAACTCCCTCCTAACAGGAAGTAGCAAAGTGAGAGCAGAGAATAAAGAGTGAAAGCAGAGATTTCTTTCAGACTATCAGCTGTTGTCTCAGCAGACTGATTTAAGGCCAATTAACATATGTTAGACAACAATCATTCTAAAGTTACTGCAGGGTAACAACAAGTCATTACGGAAAAATTAAAGTAACCCTTTCCAGCAAGATACAAAATCTCTATTGAATAACAGATAAAGAAGCTTACAATCTATTACACTTCGTCATCTTGACAAGAAGAGTTAGAAGCTAACCCCAAAGAAAATTAGCAACATAACTCATTCCTCAAATATGCCTTCTTATTCCATTTCACATATTAATTTCCCAGTCACTCCTAACAGTATGCTTGGTTATGTACTGCCTTCTAAATAGATCTCTGTTCTTCTAGGTTTATTCTACTGCTCATTAAATCTACATCAGCAGTTTCTTCTAACATGAATGTAATATTGTTATGGTTATATTATTCTAAACAACAGTCTTGCGTGGATATATCAGAACATCCAGTTCCAAAATGGGCTAGTATATAATCAAAACATTCCAGCTGATAACATACTTTATTTTGCCTTCACAGTTAATATACTGGGTTCCCTGTGTACAATAGATTAGAAGTGTCTACTTCAGTATCAGTGTTACTCTAATATTCCTACTCAGACAAAGCCAACTCTTTAAGTCTAAAATAAGCACTGCCTCTATTCCTGCAAAACTACAAAATTCACCTTATTAATACAATTTCAGGAGGGCTGGATATTTATCTATCTCCCTAATATGGCATGGGGAACACTCCCTAGCACTGACAAAAGTAGATGGCACCTATGATTAAGGTGTTGAATTAGGAGCCTGGAAATACAGGTTTTACAGGCTTCCCGTATTACCTTTGCAAATCACTTCTCACTTGACTCATTTAAATAGATATGGTACAACACTCTCAGTTAAAGAGTTTAGGACCTCAACAACATGTTACTCAACAATGGTTCTTAACATTTCTAAAATGCCTCTTGAAAATGATGTGGGGCTAAGCTCATTAAAAGAGGACTACTAGAAAGGAGAAATGGGAGTGTAGAAAGTGATATTACATTGATGGTACAGGACTTACTACTCATCACTGTCTCTTGTCTAGGCTTCAGAAGAGAATAAAACTGTGCCAGGCTCACACTTGCTGAAAGCAGAAGTATTTCATGTTGGGAAAGTACCCGAAGGCCCTAGCCTTTGAGATCAAAGCCTCAATGGATCTAGACATTACAAGCATGTAATGAGAGACAATTCCCACTTTGTTTATAATTAAACAAAATAAACAGACACAAGAAGAGTAGGGAAAGGAACATAACTATCTTGCCCAAAGCCAAACAGTAGATTCAAATGTAGAATTGGCAGCAGGATTCAGGCCTTGACAAAATAATGAAGAGGCAAATATCTTTTGTGGATAGAGAGAAAAGGTGCCAGTTCTACATACTTGTGTCTTGTGATTCTCAAAATACATTCTTCAAGAAGTACCAAAATGGGACAAGACAGCCTGGGCTGGAGAAGCAGGAGAAGGCTGCAGACTCTGCCAGTTCATGTTCCTGGCAAAGACTGGAGACTTCTAGAGTGCTGGGCTTTGCAAATAATCTTTGCAATCAAACCTGACTCATAGCAATGGGTTTGGATAGTTTCCCTTTGAGCCAGCTTACGAAAAAGTATTGTATCTGCATCAGGTCTGTTCAGTTTATCCATAAAATGTAATGAAGTAAAATAGTATAAGAGAGCTGCAGCAAGCTAGCAAAAATTCTCTTCGGAAAAGAACAGCCCTGGGCTGATACAGGGCTTTTTGCTCCTGTTTCCAGACCCTCAGCCTCTGGAACATACTGAAGATACAAAGAGCAAAGAATTAGCTGAGCTCCCCTGGAAGTACTATATGGTTCTTCTGAGGACAAATGTTTTTTCCCTTCTCATCTCAGGATGTTCAAGCACACTGTAAAAGTAGTAGCAAGTGTGGGAGAGTTGATCTGTGCATGATGGCATCTTCCCTCCTAAAACCAAGTGCCTCTTGGATGCTGCCCACTGCAGTAACAGCAATCCCTTTTTCTTTAACAGGCCATGAGAAACTCTTCCTCCCACTCGGCTCTCTTCTGCAAAGCCAGCAACAAAACAGCCCTGCACTGTTGTGAAACTGCTAGCTTTAGACTGAATGAACACAAATCAAACCATTATCAGAAATAATGCGTGAATATTAGCTAGACAACCAGCCACCACAGTAGAGACAGCTGAACTGTTGGCACATCTTGTAAGACAAAATGAATAAATAAGCTAACAAAACGACCATTCAACAGATTACATGTTCCTGCAAAACTAGCTGCATAGTGCTTGGAATAGCAGTAATTAATAACAAATTAGTATCTTAGAACAGATCACGAACTTCAAGTGGCCTTTAAGAAACACAAGGAGAAGAAAAGTCTTCAAGCAAGCTGTCTTTAGTAGGAAAGAGAGATGTAAATTTTCCTCTTGAATCTATCAGAGATAAACAAAAATCTATTTCAGAATGGTCATTTCATTAGGTTGTCTGCAGAGAAAGAAATTCTTAAAATGAAAAGGAAGTATTTATAATCTATGATCTTGTTGGCATCATGGAGATATGGCGGGATAGGTCCTGTGGCTGGAGTGAAGGCACATGGAAAATAAAGGAGTGATCAGTAACAGTCAATAAGGGCTTGACAAATTCGGTGGCCTTCTACAATGGGGTGACAGTGCTGGTGGATAAGAGAAGAAGTGACTGATATCATCTACCTGGACTTGTGCGAAGGATTTGACACTGTCTTGGATGACATCCTCGTCTCTAAGCTGGAGAAGCATGGATTTGACTGATGGATCAGTTGGTGGATAAGGAATTGCCTGAGTGGTTGTACTTAAAGAGTTGTGGTCAACAGCTTGACATCCAAGTGGAGAGCAGTGATGAGTGGCATTCCTCAGGGGTCAGTACTGGGACTGGAGCCATTGAACATCTCTGTCAGCAACATGGACAGTGGGACTGAGTGCACCCTCACTTAGCAAATTTGCCAACAAGAAGAAGCTATGTGGTGTGGTCGACACACTGGAGGGAAGGGATGCCATCCAGAGAGACCTTGATAGGCTCAAGAGGTGGGCCAGTGCAAACCTCATGATGTTCAACTAGGCCAAGGGCAAGGCTTTGCACCTGGGTCAGGGCAATCCCAAGCACAAATACAGGCTGCACAGAGAATGCACTGAGAGCAGCCCTGAGGAGAAGAACTTGGGGGTATCAACTGACAAGAAGCTGGCTCAGCATGAGCCAGCAGTGTGTACTCATGGCCCAGAAGGCCAAGCACATCCTGGATTGCATCAAAAGGAACAATGCAGCAGTTCAATTCTTAACCCGCTATTCTGCTTTCAAGAGACCCCACCTGCAGTCCTGCATTCAGCTCTGGGAGCCCCAACATAAGAAGGACATGGGGCTGCAGGAGTGGGCCATGAAGTCGATCAGAGGACAGAAGCATCTCTCCAATGAAGACAGGCTGAGAGAGTTGGGCTTGTTCAGCCTGGAGACGGCTCTGGGAAGACCTTAGAGTAGCCTTCCAGCGCCTAAAGGGGGCCTACAAGAAATCTACAGAGGGACTTTTTACAAGGACATGTAGTGATAGAGAAGGGGTAATAGCTTTAAACTGAAAGAGGGAAGATTTGGATTGGATGTTAGGAGTAAGTTATTTACTGTGTGAGTGGTGACACACTAGTACAGGGTGCCCAGAGAAGCTGTGGCTGCCCCATCTCTGGCAGAGTTCAAGGCCAGGCTGCACAGAGCTTTGGGCAATCTGGTCTAGTGGAAGGTGTCCCTGCCTATGGCAGGGGGGTTGGAACAAGATAATCCTTAAGGTCCTTTGCAACCCAAACCATTCTATGATTCTATGACAATGTATAGCACATATAAATTGCATTACTGTCATCAAGAGCTTTCTTCTGCCCCCAACAGTGCAGTAAAAATCTGTAGTGAGATCCTGCATAGGAATCCGTACATAGAGTTTCCCTGACATATGATCCCTTTCCACAAAGGCAACTAGAGAATCCAAACCATAAATTCATTCTCCAGTCAAATAACTTCCACTATGGTACACTCAAAGAGATTCTAACTGCAATAAAAGTGGACTCTAATAGATAAGTGGACTCATAGCATATATAAAATCCCTATCACTGAAGTAAACTTGGTAGGACCTCTATCCTGTCTGCCTGGCATAAGTGGCTGATAATGTTTTAAATTCAGGCACAAGCTGCAGTGACAATCAACAAAAGTAAACTGGCTGTTCAAAATATTTGTACTTCCTAGTTCAGCTGAGGCAAAATAATAATATGAAGCTAGAAGTAAGGTATCATAACCAGTTAATCATTAAATCAGTTTCTACAAATCTGGTCTGACAAATTCTTTTACTCTGATGTACCCTCACTCACTTCTCCTTAGCTATGAATTAATAAACATTTAAAATTGTCCAGTAATACAATTTTATTCAGCTGAAAAGCAAACGTGTTTTAATTTATAGACAACCTATTTATCTTCTGTAAATCTGCAGAAACAGGTCTGGGGTATTGTTTGGTTTTGCAAGATCACATTTAGAAAGGCCATGGGTGACAATGACATTGCTATCACCAAGTCTGAACAGGAGGTGGAATCTAGCCCTGCTTCACTGTGTAGTAGTATTAAAAGGCTTCAAACCTTCTTGCTGCTTCATAGGAAAAACATTCCCATGCTTTTAATGACAGCTTTCTATCCTATTCCACATACTACCTCATTCCATGATGGTTAGGGATAACACACTCACCTCCCAGCTCAGACCATAGAAGCCTTTTTTAATTCTGCATGACTAATTCTATAGATTTACTTTGTTATCCGCTACTTAAGTTGAAATGATTTTCAGTTTCTGTTCTATAATTTGTTCTGATCAGAACTGATGTACTTATTTCTAGTAATACTGGGAATTGCTATAGGTGACATACTATCTGTAAGCAAACAAAAAAAAAAACCCAAAAATTAAAATCAACACACAAGAGTGGTGAATTAGGGGGAGAAAGATATTTAAGTCAAGGTCACTTACCATTCTCTGACAGGATAAAAGACTCCTTGAAGTGTGTACAAACACATTCAAAGGTAAATAAAAATTAAATTCACACTTACTTTCATACCTTCTCTTGCTGAAATAAGTATCACATTCTTTCTTCTGAGAAGCTCTTTTAGCCAGTATATGCTACACTACCTCACAGGATTTGTCTGCAAGTGCTGCAGCTATAGAAACACATTATTTAGAAGAGAGGGAGAGAAGGATTTAAAATATAACAGAGAGATTGACCTACCTCGTTTAGTTCTTTGGAATGAAACACTGTAAATCAGATATGTGAGCTCTGTGGCAGAAGGAAGAATGAAGTGATCTGCAGAGTTCAGAGTGACTTCAGTGTGATCCCAGCTGCTTCACTTGGCTACTGCCTTCCTCCTAATAAAGCTGCAGAATGATACTGTGTTTGTCTTCAGCTGAGGAAGTTGGTTCCTCCGTTTTGAAATACTGGCTTTCTGTATAATCCCAGTATTTCACCAAAATAAGTTCATGAATCATTTTGGTCAGCGTCCAAGCAAGCAACAGATGTGGTGAATGATGAATAGAAAGAGACCTTACAGTTGTAGGCTGCTTTTTGTTATACAGAGATGAGGTTGAACAGTATTCCTTTGTAAGCACTCTGGTTTATAGAAAATGATGTTGAATGAGCAGAAAGATTCTTAAAAAGTCATACTGAAAGCATAATTTTGTAACTCAATGGTGAGATAAATTCATTTCGTATTTACAATTAGTAGATTAATCTTGTGCATCAGGCAGAAGTGAGCTCCTCAAAACATGACTACTTAGTGCCTCTGTCTGTCACTGCAACATCAGTCAGAAATTTTAACTGGGTTTTAGGAGACATCATGGCTTGATTCCCAGATCCATAAAGAGCCTCCTGAGTTTTTGTGGCCAGGCCTCATGAGCTCTCTGTCACTTAGTTTCTCAGTCAGTAAAAAAGGAATGTTACTCCACCAGAGTCTACATACGATAGCTTCACCCAACTCTGACAGTACCACACTCATCATACCATTGTAAATCAGTTGAGCATCTGTCAGCCCACCCTCACTGAAAATCAGATCTTGTAGGAGAAGAAATAACTCAGCAGTAGTACTCCTCTGTCATTAATGTAAAACATTCAGCACTGATTGAATCTAGTCAATTCCAAGTTTTCCAGATATCAATTCTATTGATTCCAGTGAAAATCAGAAAAACAAACAAAAAACCAAAACAAAAAAAAACAAACACAGAAGAGGAAAGTGCTTAGTGAAAAGCAGCAAAACTGAAACTTCAGTCTGGTTAGCAAGGCTACCACTTTTAAGCACCTCTCTTATAGTTCACAGATCCTCTTTACAGGAACCAGAACCTCCTTCCAGCCAAACTACCCTGTGTTGTCTCTCCTCCATTACAGCTTGTTCTGTTCTGCCAGTATAACTTAAAATGCTGATAGCTTGTACATGAGGGGGTAAAGCTACAAATGAAAGGAGGATGAAGATTATGCAACGGTGGGACAGAGTCCCTGGAGCATAAGGAAAGCGCAGGGAGGTATGACTCCTGTTAATATATAACACAGGAGGGGGTTGCCTTAAGGAAGAGTATAGAAAGACTCAAGGACCTCATGATTTGGCACCTCACTTATTTCTTGTGTTTTAAAGATTTTCTGTTTTCTTTAGGTAACCGATTGGTGAGCCTTCACTGATAAAAGCTGTTTTAATAGTAGTTATCATCTTTTGTAAATATTGGGATAAGATAAATTCAGGCACCATTTAACAGCAGATTTGCTGAGGTTTTTTTGCTTGTAACGGTATGAGTCTGTGTGTCCCTAGGTACTTTGCCAAATCCAGTTATTGTAAGGCAGTTAATTCAAGGGCTTGCTCACTACTATTTCAGTAGGATAAAAGACAAAATTACTGGGTAGATAACCCTCACCCACGATCTACAGTAAAAGAAAAAAACCTCAGCAAGCAAACTAGAGCTACATATTTGCCAAACATTGTTCACCTCAGTGAAGACAGCATTCTGGAGAGTGCAATGGATGCTAGCAGTTTTGAGCAGTGAGGAACTGTCCTTAAGCGAATGTTTCCTTCACCATAAATCAAACAGGCTTGGGACTAGTAGTTAAAGTAGTGGGAAGGATCATTCAGATCCTTCATTCTTCAGAATCAAGGGAGGATTAAAACTCACACAGCAATTTTCATCATCTTTTCTACCACTGTACCAAATAAGAAATTACAACAGCTAAGGACCCAGAAGACATTTTGTGGCAACAAGTTTCAATAGAAAATTAGGGGGTTTCCCCTCAAGAACAGATTAGTGCATTTAAAAGAGTTTTTTCCACCTATCTGTCCTACTTAAATTTGCTCCTTTTCAATTAAAAATTATTTTTGCTCTAATGAGCAATTAGCCAATTTGCACAGTATAACCAGCATATGTAACTGGGAGTAAAGAAAAAAGGTAACAGAATTTTGCAGACAAAATTGCACTTAATCTGAAAGGATTTTGTTCTGTTTTCTGTGTAGAGCTAAATACAGCTTTTTATTCTTCTACAGCTCTGATTAAACACAGTGGGAATCTTGAGTACCTGAAGATGTAAACTTGGGCCCTAAAAATTTTCCTTGGTTTACTTCCTTCTATGCTCAGACACAGCAGAACTGGAATGGCAAGTCCCAAATTACATGGCTTTTTAATATACACTTTCATGCAACCCATTAACCATTGACAAAATTTTATGAGTGTGATCTCCTCAGATAATTTTGTGAAAGTTATATGCTTGGAAGAAAATTAATGAAGAAAAAAAATGCAGTTTATTCTCTTTCATGCCTTCTCCTTTTTCTACTTGGAATTTGTATTTATTTTACCATGTCATTTGTGCTTTTCAACAGGTAAATTAATGGAGTCTTGGAGTTTTTACTCTAAGTATGGCAATATGCCAGAGCTATACAGAACAGGGACATGCATTCATGAACATACAGTGCATGCAGACTTGCAAAGCAGAGAAATACTGCCTTATACCTGATGGAAAAACAACAAAAGAGACCATTGTCATACAAATAACAGATATTGGGTTGCTCAGCAGTGAATAAAGTAGGTCTACTGAAAAGCAATTTTAAAAGCACTTTTGATTCTTTGTGGGTTTTTTTTAACCGTATTAAACAAAGCAAAGGGAGAGGATATATGGAAAAAACTTTCAGAAATACTTCACCAGTATTGACCAATGCACAAATTAAAAAGCAATAAACAAAACCAAAGTAGCTTTAATTTACCTGCATTACCAAAAATTGCCTGGTAGCTCTAACCATTACTTCCCACTGCTGGGATCTTATCAAGCTGCGTATTAGTATGTGCAGATAAACTCAGTACTAATAAACACCCCTGTCTGAATTCAGTGTGCACTAATTCTATGAAGTTGTACCAACAATGCATCTGCAAATTAGGTCAGACAAAAGATACTTAGTTTTTTCTCAGTGTTAATTTAGGATGACCAACACAAGAATTAAATTACTCACCTTTAAAGGATTCAGCTGCTTTCACAGTTCTGTTTAAAAAACAAACAAACAAACAAAAAAAACACAGCCAAACTTCACTGTTCCTTCGTCCACACTGTTTGAATTAACACCTCATCGATTAAAATCGGCTCTGGAAAGGCAGAATTTAACTACCCGACAATCAGGAAAACGGTAATTTCCTCCCTTCCTGTGAAACTAATGACTATTCATGCCTATCCTTTTGGTAAAGCTGTAATGTTTGCTTGAGGCTTTACTGCGTACTATGTATTACAGTTAGCAACTGTGACAAAATTCTCTAGCAACACATTTAAAACAAACCACCTCATGAAGGTTTGGCTCATTCAGGCAAGTCCACATCCTCTTTCTATGCTGATATTAGAAATCTGAAGAATTTAATGCATAATGTGTTGAAGAAATTCAGTAATACAGCAGAAGGCAAAAAACCTTCATCTAATTGTTACTTTAGTCAGGTCAAAACACATAATCATATAAATGAACTGCTGTATGTGTTTGTATATATATGTATATACATACAAGTTTGAGCAGGATCTTTGAAAGCAGCATATTCATCTAACTCCTGCAAACAAAGTCAAGCAGGGTGTTACAGTCTATGTAACTGTGAATATTGGACAATAACTTACAAGGAAGGGAAAAAAAGATGTTTGGGTTTTTTTTTTTTTATCATGAAGAATGATACCTGGAAAAATACTACAAGAAACAGCCTTTTATTTTTTTCTTTCCCCTCACAGATTTTGCTTTTATACTTGCATTCTTTCTCATTTTCCACAAATAATTAGGAATGATTTTCTACATTATTTTTAGACTACAGCTATTCAAATTTTTTATTCATAGGAGAATCAAATAAGAGATTATACCTGCCACTCCAACGACACTTGGAATCCATGGAATTTTCTGAGGGTGCCTTAACAACAAACCTTCTGGTACATATTTAAGTGCTAAAGATTAAAGTCATTGAAGAGATAAATAGTCAACTTGACAACAGTATTTTTCCATTTTAGCAAAAGTGCTGCCTCCTCCCACAGAAAGGAATGCCAGTGTTTGTAAAACTAATCTCAGAGAACTACAGAGATTACAGAAACAGAAATAAGGCTACGCAAACTTGTTTCACTACGCATTTCACATTCTTTAGTACTGCTATAGGGATTAACCAACTTGTACTTTTTCACGTCACATAAATTACCAGGAGCTACAGTCACTTAGAAACGTCTTAGGAGAGAAGCATAGCTGCCTACACCTATTCTTTCAAACACCTGAGATCTTATTTCCCATTTAAAGTATAAAATCTGGAGATTCAGTCACCCACCTTTTATGTGATAGGTCTTTTGACTAAAACCCTAAATCCACAGCTCAAATAGGATTATACTATGGCATTACATACAACGGGCATGACTCAGTGACCCAAAAAGTATTGAAGTTTCCTGTTCTACATTCATCTATTAAGAACTCACAGCTAAATTGTTGAAGCCTGTTGTGATGAGTAACAACGCACAAAACAAGCAGATCTACAGGGGGAAGACATTACAAGTTCCAACCCCTCACTATTCTGTAGCTAGACTATTACTCTGGGCTACTGTGCTCAAGATGACAGAGGTGGTCTTAAACACTAACGAACTTCAGAGAAATTGAAAAGAAGTTCCAATTCCCTGCAAAAGACACAGAGAAAATCAGAGGGTTAATACAAAATTAGGGACAGCTCCCTGAAAATACATGCTAACAGGCAGAGTACCTATACAGGCCTCAAGGGATCAAGCTTGTTCCTTTGCAGCACTACTACTCAAAAACCTTAACTAAGAGAAATATCTATGCACATGTGGAATTGTGGAGCCTGCTGGTTATTGTCAGACTGACCAGCTATTGACATTCCCTAGGATTTATGGAGATGCAAAGGTTTTAAATTAGGCAGTTGCTCCTTGCAATGGAGAATGGTTCCTGAACATCAGTGCAAAGCTGGTGCAAATCAAATCCAAATCAATCAATCAACTACGAAAGTTCTGAGAAGCTGTGGTCAGTGGTTTCAGCACATATTCATTTGTAAAGTTGCTTTTTATAGTCAGCTACATTTGTCAGATTTTTTTTTTTTTCTGCATAGTGGATGAAAACATATTTTGTGAAAGGTGCCAGGCGACCTTGACTCCATGGGGATTTAAGTTATTTATCCATAGAAATGACAGTGAGACAGGGAGAACCAATGCAAGTTTCTGCCTACTGCTCTGCATTTGCCCTCTCTTCTGATCCCTCTCCGGGGGGGAGAACAGTTTTGCTTCTAAACCTTACCCATCCCTCAGCCTCTCTAATGAGATGGGACCTTATAAATCCCAATAAACCTGCTGCTTGTGATACTGGCGAAGCAAATTATTAGAGGCTCTGAAAAACACTTTGTTAAGGAGTCAGTCTATAAAGGCAATGTTAACTCTTCCATTGCCTTCAAATTCAAGCAAACCTGAGCTCAGGAAAAGAACCATAGGAAATCAGTCTAATGAAAGAGGCAGCTAAAACTCCCAGTATTTATCTGCTCATTCTAGTGCTACTCCTTTAGCTGTAACAACACACATAAAGGTTTATTTTAAACCCTTCTCACTTGGATTTTTTTTTTTTTTTTTTTTTTTTGGAGGGACTAGATTTGCAGCATTTTCTGTAAAGGCTACTTAAGTAGTGACTTGTCTTTTCAAGAGAAATAGGCTCCCTTCTTTTAAAGGGAAGAGAAGGGAACATTTCAAAATGAGAAAGTAGGCAAAGGGGAATTAAACCAACTGTATGTAGCCTGGGTGCAAACCAGAAACTGAATTCTGATCACTTCAATATTAGACCATCCAACAACATAGAAGTTTTACCGATGGACTAGAAAAGAGACTAAACTCTGGTCCAAAGAACCACTACATTTCAAGTAATAGTAAATGAAATGCTGAAGAAATCAAAAGCTTTTTGTTCAAAAGTTCTTTTTCCCACTTTCTCTCTTTAAAAATTTTTCCATGAAAAGGTCTCTATATTTTCAAACTATAAAAGAAAGTGGGTTTTTTTCAAAGGCAGATGTTTTTCCTTATCAGCATTCCTGGCCTAAAATTAAGTCTTGTCCTTGGAAAAAACCCACAAAACTTCTCTTGTTTAACTGTCTGCTCTTTTCCTAAATAGGATAACGAAATCTTTCTTTAAATTATTCTCAGGATAAAGTGGCTAGAGAGGCTGCTGGCTCTCAGAAAATATGCGGTTTTATTGTGGGAACATTAAAAAAATGTAACAGGATTTAGAACAGCCAGTGCAGAGGAAAATAACGCATACTTAACTACCTTGGGAATACATTCTAACCCCACCTTAAATTGACTGCAGAACATCCAGTGACTCAACATAATAGTATATGTATTTGGAACTCCCTGACAAGGAAGCTGCCAAGGCATTTTACATTCAGTATCATCTTACATCCATCTGCATCTATTTAAAACCAGAACAGTTCCATTGAAATTGGTGGATATAAACGTTTAATTTAGAATATTCTGAGAGGTCAAGGCAGGTTCTCAAGTTCAGGGAGCTTGAAAATTCTTTTAAAAAACAGAATGAATAACCTTCCAGGAAGCTTTGGAAAATTACCTCTTTGTATCAGAAATACATTATTTGTTGCTTGAGTAATGGGAATTAATATTTACTTTTACAAAAATATCTTGGAGTTCCTACCATGACAGAATGTAAGGTAGGTTAGAAGGGAGCAACAGCCATCTACTATACTTACTTAAAATATTCAAGACTCTCACATTAGCATCTGATTAAAACATCCACATTCATTTTGTCCCTTATCTACAATAATAAAAAGAAGAATGGTTTAAAACATGCTAATCACAATATTTTGCCATGCAAATGAGAATAATTCGGTTCTGAATCTAAGTGTATTTCAACCATGTTATATGACTGGTTAATACAAGAACCTGTTGGTCTTTGTTCCCTTCATAGTTGAAGATTCTTTCCGTAGAGCTCCCTTCAGCATGGGGAAATAGTCATCTTATGGCTTTTTACTGTATTTTCCAGCATGTACATGTTGGAAATTATCATGCATGTCCAAGTAATTTGGTAATGAACAATTATACTTGAGAACTTTGCCAGTTCTCAAGGACTGATTTGACTATATTACTAAGTCAATTTTGAAATTGGTGGTTTTTAAAAAGTAAATATGAAACAATGCCGAATAGAATTGAGAAACTCTAAGAGACTATTTTTGAATCTAAAAAAAATTCCATGCACGACATAAAGGTCAAAGAACATCCTGCAATTCATGAGCATACACCTACAGGCAGCCCCCGACCTACTTCCCGAGCTAGCCCTTTTGTTTGTGTCACTTCCCTAAAAACCTAGGTGTAGTTATTTCAGAGAGTTGAACAGACTGAACAATCATTAACAGAAAAGAGAAATAATTGTGAATGTAAGAGTAGACTTTGTAGCATTTTATGATGAAAGATAAATGAAAGCAGAATGCAGAATGCTCTTTCAGGTTACAAATAGGAAAAGGATCTGGAGACAAATTTCCCTTTAACGCAAGAGAATTTTACTGTGCTTCACAAGTGGGCTCTCTAGACACTAAGACTATGTTTTCTCCATGTTGTCTTAGGCACAGATGGTTAGTCTTCATCCAGCAAAGAAACAGTTCATGCAGTGTTCGTGCCATGGCACACAAACCTCACAACTCTCACAACTGCTGATTTAATTCCTTCGCTGTTTCTTTTAGAGCAGAAAGCCCTAAACCCACGTTTATTTAAGCTAACAGACAGATTCAAAACAACTGCAGCAATGCTAGGGTATGGATTTGAAATATAGTATAAGAACATTAGTAGCCAGTCATGCAGAAAATTTCTGAAAACACTGAATTTGGACAAATTTTGTAGCCATATTGTTTAAAGTAACACATTTACAGTTGTCTCATCAGCTGTTCCTTCCGAATGACCTGCCAGCAATTACCAAGAGCAGCTGTAACAGCAGTAGTAGAATACCCTGGGATCAGCATGAGTACTTCAGAATTTTGCTAAGCAGTATTAAAATCGAAATCTCTGTATTCTTCAAAGTACATGTATACAGATGTATATTACTGAAAGCAATTTAGTGCACAAAAAGAAGTGCAAACCCACAAACTCTGAAAACATAAGCCCATGTAAGCAGCAGCACTGCCTTCAAATAATAGCCAAAGATATGCAAAAAGATTCAAACTGCAAAGTACTTCAAGTAACCTTTTAAAATGAATGACCTGATTACATGAAAGTAAAATATTTTTAAGAGAAATTTCTTGGGTTCATGTGTTTCAAAAACCCTTTTTATAACCCTCTCAGTTTTAAAAGGTATTTTAAAGTTCCTTGGTCACTATGCAATCACACTAAGCTTTTTGGTTGTTTATATGATTAAGCAATTAAAATTATAATTTAATTTGAAATTTTTTTTATCTTAAGAAGGTACTTCTGGCAAGAGAATGAAAAATAGAAAGAACAGCCTTTAGACTATCCCTTAAGTTTGGGGGTTAAGCTAATATTCCATATAGTGAGGATGCTTTTATTGTTAAGTAAGGCTCTTCTTATAAAATTTACAAAACATTGAGTACAACATAAAAAAGACAGCTCAGTTTTAAATAAAGTGCACAGAATGCTCATAAGAAGTTTGCCTTCTTGTAAAATAGGATTCTATTAAAAAAAAAAAAGATAAAATTTATTTTCTTTTTGGCTTGCATTTAATTCTAATGCCATACCAAAGTGGTATTATCATTAATATTTTTTAAAAAACATTTTGAATTTTAAAAATAAAAACATGCTTATAATAAAGAAAATCAATGTATAACAGCAGTCTGCCAACCCCTGTCTAAGTAAAGCAGACCAAAAAAAACACCCTCTATTTTGAGAAAAGATTACCCTTGCCTTTTACACAGAGGATGAATTCTTTTCTTTTACTTTGAAACCCCTTATTATTAAATATAACTGAATTGATAATAAAGGGGAAAAAAATAAGTATCATAGATCAGCTCATTGCTCCATTTAGTCTCATATGAGACAGTGGACTGTGGCCATCATCAGAACATTCACAGAAAAACAATAAAAGACTTCTAAGAGAATTTTACATTTCTTGCAATTAAAGGTTTTAATGTAGCACCAGGCACTATGGAATATCCATTCTGCTATAAAATCAAAAAGATCCTCCTTTCCAAGGCTTAGCCAGAATGTAAAGAGCTCCAAAATCTACCCATGTACTCAGACTGCCCTGAAAGTTGCAGTGCTTGTTAGAATCCAGGCTAGATCTAGCAATCCCTCTTTGTGGACGTTTGGCAATAGTATTCCCTCTATGGCCCTAACCCCAGCCCTCAGCTGCTCACAGTCAGTCAGCACTTGTCTCAGATCCTTTGACAACAATTACCAAAACAGCAATTTAAGCATAAATTAGGCTTTTAAAATTAGAACATATAAAGCACATATGCAGCAAACTAAAAACCAAGGTGAGTTTCCTGCCAACTCGTTTCGCCGACCTTGATTTTCTTTTGTCACATTCTCCCTCTACAATCTGAACCCAACTGTTGGAAGAAATTAGAAACTCTGTCTAGGAAAATAGCTGTGGTTCACCTTTGTCAGTTTTTCTGAATGTTTTTCATTGGTATAACCTTGACATATATTTAGGTAACGGGAGTGGAAAAACAGCAAGTCAAAGTAAAAGCAGAAAGCAAAGCAGTGAAAATTGTAAAGGACATTTTATGGAAATTTAATAGATGAGTATAGGTATCAGCAAAGACAAGAAAGTCTAATGCTCAGACCGGGAAAAGAATTTTCAAAAGGGGAAAGGAAGTTTGCCAGCCTTGCTCAGTGCTCATGCACATATGTGAGGAGTAGATTCCTAAGAGGGGAAAAGGAGATTGCGAGAAAAGGGCATTGAGAGAAAAGGGCACCTCTCAGTACCTCACCTGAGCTTCAATCTGGGTGCAACCTCAAGTTCATAAATACAGAAATAGCTGAAAGCCAATAAATACTTGGCAACACAAGCCTAAGTTCCACTATCTTTGAATGACTGTCCAAAATACAGAGTATTACATTCTATCCTTGCAAAAATACTCAGGAACATTCCAAGGACAAGTTATACGGCATTATAAGGCAGACTCCATAGCCTTCTCTTTTGCAAAGGACTTCCATTTAACATGAGCCATTCTGGTAAAGAAGGTCAGTACCTCAGGCTGTAACCAAGCTTACTTTGTTTCAACAAGTTATAAAGGGTTAGCTGAGCCATAGTAACTCACCAAGCCTGCTATAAAGCATCATAAAGGTAAACTATTTTAGCCTAACATAAGGTGTTTCAAAGTGGTTTTGCCATGTTTAAACAATGCAGCTCTGCTGACATGCAATAATCTGGGCACGTGCTTGGGCTTTCACACACATAAACCTTCTCCACAGAAATACTGCATCTGCAGAATTTTATGATTGCTTCTTATAGACCTCCACTCTTACCCCTAAGATTCCAGATCAAACTAGGTTTTCACTTGTCCAGCACTGAAGTATAAACCCCTTTCCATGTTAATGAACTTACTGATTCTCCCACTTCCATGTTTGTACTCTTCATCAGGGACTGCAGTGATAGGACAAGGGTTAATGGGTTCAAACTTAAAACAGGGGAAGTTTAGACTGGATATAAGGAAGAAGTTCTTTACTATGAGGGTGGTGAGGCACTGGAATGGGTTGCCCAAGGAAGTTGTGAATGCTCCATCCCTGGCCGTGTTCAAGGCCAGGTTGGACAGAGCCTTGGGTGACATGGTTTAGTGTGAGGTGTCCCTGCCAACGGCAAAGGGGTTGGAACTGGATGATCTTAAGGTCCTTTCCAATCCTAGCTATTCTATGATTCTATATACTTGTATTAAAACTTTGTATCTGCCAAGATGCTTCAACTAAGCCAGCATTTTATTCAGTTATCCCAACACAATAAACATAGCTGAGTGTAAAATTAATACAGGATCCTCTCAGCCTCAAAGGCAGTATCATTATGTTCTACATGACTAAAAAGTTCTATTCTCCCCTGCTCTTTTTTTTTTTTTCCTAATAAGTTCCAGTTTTGCCAAGCTCTGTACTACTCAACAGAGAATTTTAGTTCTGTAGTAAGCACTTCTTTTTGGCAATAAAAACATATTTGTATCTATGCACATATAAAAAAAGAAATCCAACAGCAAGTAAGGTAGTCTCCTCTTAAAGAACAGCCTTCTCCTGCTGCGCTGCCATTTGAGATTTGTGTTCAATTACTTGCTCAGTGTGGGTGGACATTCCTAAGCTATGGTTTCATAATCACACCAAATCTTCTTACAGAAGCCTCTGTTTAAATTTTCTGTAATATGATGTATTCACAATCCCCCCCCACCACTGCACAATCCAAGCCTGTATCTGCACCTGTCTTTGCACAAGAGTGTTGACTGCGTCTACAGAGACTGCCTAAAAATCCTGCTGCTTCAGCAGGAAAGAAACATGCACTAGCTGGTCTCCCATGGGAGATCAGATAAACATTAAAAACACCCTACAATTGAAAACAAAAGAGAACCTGAACTAAGGTCACATTCACAAGCCTGTTTCTGAGTAGAAGAAATGCAGTGCTATTATTAACTCTATCAAAACCTCAAACTAAGACTTTCCACATTCTGATAAAATACACCATAAACAAGGCCCACCAGGGAAAGCAAGTTATTTTTAATGCCAGGAAATGAACAACGAACCGAAAGTATAAACGCTACAGCCAGCTCTGAAGCATATGAAATGATGTTTTTTGAAGACACTGTTGACATAAACCTTATCAAAGATGCTACCTCCCGAAACAGAAGAAAAACCCGACCGGAGCGGGACAAAAACACGCAACCCCCAGGTTTTCGGGCCGAGTTTCCAGCGCCACGGTTGGGGGAACCAAGGCTTTCCAGACTCCGTTCAAGCTGTGTTCACACACCTACAGGGCAAGAGAGCCGTCCGGGCCGAACGGACGGCATAAGCGCTAGGCAGCTGCCCGCTCTCCTCAGGCAGCCATTAGAGAGCTGCCACTCGGTACAGGCCGGCAGAATTGGCAGCGGAGGGGCGGCAGAACCGGGTCGCCTCCCGCACCACAGGCGCGGCTGACCCAGGACACTAGCCCGAAGGAGCCCGACAACGCAAAGAGAGCACTAATGGAGTCCCGAAGGCGGGGAGAGAGCGGCAACGAATACCCTCAGCCGGGAAGGGGAAATCATAGATTCCTCCCCCCGCCTCCTCCTCCCACAGCGCAGCCCTCGGCCCCGCCCGCGCCGCGCCGACCCGGAGCAGGAAGCAGAGGATGGCGTCCCTTGACCTCAGCGTGCCACGGAACAGCTCACGGGAAAGTGATGGAGGTGAGGCGACGCCGGCGCGGGAGCGGGCGGCGGGAGCAGCGGGGAAGCGGGGCGGCCTCGAGCGGGAGGGGCCGTTGTGGCGGGGTGCGCGGGCGTTAACGCATGCGGGTGTCGCCGGTTCCCCGCAGCCCCTCTGCGGCGCAGCGCCGTCACGGCACAGAGGGACCTGGCCCCTCGCGGCTGCCGGCGGCCCCGCGGTGGGACGGGACGGACGGGGCGGGCGGGGAGCCATGGGGCTTCAGGTACGGGACCCGTGGAGCTGGTGCTGTGCGGCCGTGAAGCAAAAGCAGCTCCTGAAATGAGATCCCGCGTGCCTGTTTGTGCTAGCGCTGCTGGAAAACAGATAGCTTCGTTTAAGGGAGAGCTTTTCAACCTTGTTTTCTCTCTTGTTTACCCAGCGTAGGCTTTCTCAGGTGAAGGGGCAGTGGAGTTTTTTGTGAGGTGATTTTGGAGGAGCCGTTTCGATTCACCTTTTTACTCCTTTTTACTTACATGTAACCTAGTGCAGTGCAAGAGTGACACTGTCTGGAGAGTTTCTTGGATGCCTTTGACACTTCCAGATAGTATCAGAATGCATCACTAATTTATTTGTTTATTATTGATTCATGCGTGCATTTCATGCCTTTTGGTTGCCTCTTTATGGATTTCTTTTGTTAAATGGGATTACCTGAGGCTTTTCATTCTCTGGCTGCTGTACACAGCGTAATTCAGTAAAACTGAAAAGAAACACTGGTATTAGAGACAGTGGAAGTAGCCTGGTTAGAAACTTACCAAATCAAACGTTTATATATGTAGCCAAGTTTAATTATCTTTGTCACAATTTACAGGATTTTGCAGTGGTAAAATGTTGAAGCTATCACTTGTGGAGATACAGCTTTTGTAATTCAGCTGTTTAAAATATTTAGAGTTTAAGTATCTCAGCAAAGATAGAATTTCACAGGCTTATTGTGGACATCTGGAAAATCCTTTGTGATTTATAGCTATAGGTTCTGTTTTGATAAAGTCAGGATTGCAGTTAGCTTGTCCAGATTTTGGCGACATAAATAAGACATCTGCACATCCTTTACATTTCTAGCCTGTGGTTCAAACTTGACTTAAGATAGTAAGCAAACTGTCTATTGTTTTGAGTTCAGATTTGTATCTCTATGTGGTTTTGTGTTGTATATCCTTTTGAGTCCGGGTTTGTTTGCTTTTTTTGTCCTGTACACTAGTGTTCCTTATGAAACACTTGAGATAAAAGAATAGGTATTCCTCTCTTGTAAGCTTTGTAGGTAAATATCTCCTCTAATGTTTTTCTGACAGTTATTAAGCGATAGCTAGGCTTTTACAGGTTTTACCTAACATGTTGCTCCTCCAGAAAATCTGGTCCATCAAATCTCCTTGAAGTGTAGAAGGATGATAAGGAGATCCAGACTGGGTAACTAATTATAATTATAGGACATAGTCCTGTCCTGTTTAAAGTTACTATGCTCTTTGCTCAGTTTAGATGTGCATGAGTCTGTGTCTTAACCTAGGGGTGTAACTTACAGAATTGTACTTGCAGATGTGTGAACTCTCTGTAGCGCACCACTACTGGAATTATTCCTTGAAATAAGGAAGTAACAAACTATTGTAGTAGTTGGTTTTCAACATATTGCAGTTGCTGTTGCTTGCTGTCTCTGAGTTGAAACTAAATATTTGTGTATCACAGTGCTTTAATTCAGTTTTGTGGAACGAATGGTTGTGGTGTCCCCTGCTGATGGTGGAAACGCTGTGTGACTGCCCTGCCAGTGGGGTAGCCTCTTCTCTGGTTGCTGCGCTCTTGTCACCCTCCACATTTGTAGCTTTATCTTAAGTATATATCTATAGTAAGACCTTAAAAAATTGGTAAGTTGACTTTGAGCACGTGGAACAAGTTATTTGCCATAAAGCATCATTCATGAAAGATAGTCTTGTGGGCTTTCCCCTCGCTTTCTTTTGAGTCCTGACTGTGTGTACGACACAGAACAGAGTGACTGAGATCAGTTTATCTATAAAGAAAACTTTCCTCAGTTGCCTGATAAGAATCTTTATAAGAACAGCTGGTGGGGTTTTTTTTGTTTTTTTTGTTTGTTTGTTTAATATTACATGAATTGTTACACTATGGGAAGGAGAAGGAATCTGGTGGTTTGGTTGTGTTGTTTGTTGGTGTGTTTTTGGAGAGTGAGGGTTCTTTTGGTTTTTTTTGATTTGAGATATTAAGATATTCCTTCTGACTACAACTGCTATAACAGCTCTTCTATTTTGTAATGACCAGTGCATAGTCAGGGAAAGAGCAAAACTAATTTAAAGAAAACAAAAACCAAACTACACATCTGTCAAGCCTGATGGTATGTAGCTTCATATAGGAGCGTCTTTTCTATGTCTATGAAAACAGAAATTGAGGAGGGAAGGGATGATTCTTGTAAAAACGGTTTATAAAGCATAGAAAGTAAAAGTGCTTGATTTGAAACTTTGCTTGTCATCGCACAGTTACATACACTGTAAGCCAAGAGCAGATTTACGAATTGTGAAGCCCTGAGTTCTGAGATAGGATATAGTACTTTCATTGTGATGCTGGTGGTAGTGATTGTGTAAATTATTGTGGCCTTTCTCTTTTCCTGTCTGTAATGCTAATAATAATACTTGTCCTGGGTTCAGCAGTAGCAGTCATTTTTTCTCCTTCTTAGTAGCTGGTGCAGCGCTGTGTTTCTAACTTTCGGT